>CAKAOH010023292.1:0-23307 GCA_916701665.1 Sebastiscus tertius
ATTAGTCAGTCAGTCAGTCAGTCAGTCAGTCAGTCAGTCAGTCAGTTAGTTAGTTAGTTAGTTAATTAGTCAGTCAGTTAGTTAGTTAGTTAATTAGTCAGTCAGTCAGTCAGTTAGTTAGTTAGTTAGTTAGTTAGTTAATTAGTCAGTCAGTCAGTCAGTCAGTCAGTTAGTTAGTTAGTTAGTTAGTTAATTAGTCAGTCAGTTAGTTTGTTGGTTAGTTAGTTAGTGAGTGAGTGAGCGAGCGAGTGAGATAGCTAGCTAGTTAGTTAGTAAGTAAGTAAGTAAGTAAGTAAGTTAGCTAGTTAGCTAGTTAGCTAGTTAGCTAGTTAGTTAGTGTACATCTATGAATACTCTTGTTGTTGTGCTCACCTGTCTGAACGTCGTTCTGCGAGTCTGGAGCACCGGGAAGTCCTCCTCAGCCTCAGCTAGTCCCAGGTTCAACTCCTCTGCTCTAAAATAGAACCAGTCTTCTCAGGTTATAACGTTATTATTGTAAAACAAAACAGCAAAACAAAGCCTCGAAGTTGCTAAACTATTATAGAAGTGGCCGCTGGAGGCTCCACCATGGAGCATATTAGCATTTCGTATTTTTGCTAGGACCAGCATGCACCTGTTTCGACGCAACAACGTGAATGTGTTTGATTTGCGTCACTTAGGCGTTATGAGCGTCAGCTAGCTAGGTGCGTTAAATCAGTTTTACCCTACCTACACAAAATACTAAGTAGGCTATATTTTACACTAAATGTAAAGAAATTCAAATGTAAAACGTTTCATTAAACTGTTGTTGGTTTAATTTATTAATTTATTAATTTATTTATTTATTTATTTATTTATTTATTTATTTATTTATTTGTTTATTTTTTAATTTTTCTTTTTTCTTTTTTTTTATTTTATTTATTTATTACTCCTACCCAGGGAATGAAATTAGCACCTGCCACCTGCCAAATGCAGAGTAAATGTTGGCTGTGTGCAGGTAAAAAATCTCAGGTCACCTGCCACCATGGTAGGTTTATATTAAGAAATATTATTTTTAAAAAGGAACTTTAAAGCCTAAATTAAATATAGTCCTGCATTAAGGTTACGTGAAGTATTCCAAAATTCTATGGTCTGGTACCACTGACTCAGTGTTTACAATTTTATAGCGTTCTACCTAGATTTCAGAATTGGCAGACAAAAAGATTGAATGCCGGTAGAAATGTTCAGTGACCTGCCACAGTGGCAGGTTAGGAAAAAGGTTAATTTCAGACCCTGCTCCTGCCAATACTCCTACCAGTCTTGTCCACCAAAGACAGACAGCACTTGTCTCTGAGTGGCATATTTGTAGACTGAATGCTTGGGGAGCATGTAGACTAGTGGACACCAGGCTATTGAGAAGTGGGTTAACACTCAAGCCTGCTGATGTATTGATCTGTTGGCTTCAGCTGCTCCCAGAGAAAAACACAATGGACTGCATCCAGGGAATATCATATAACTGCCCACTGAGCCACAGAAGAGACTCCAACACCAAGTGCTGCTGGACAAAAAAAAAAGTTGGAAATTATTATCCTGATTTGCAAGGCCTCATATTTAATCTGATCAACTGTGATATAAATCATGTTTTATAAATGAAAAATACGCCCCGGTAAACATATTCGGACTTCTTCAAAATAATTCAATAAAGTCCAATGTTTGCAAATAGTCATAATATTATTATCTCAATCATGACAACTGAACTGACCTCATATTAAAACCCTAAAGCCTAAAGCCTAATTTTCTGGCACTGTGTCTAGCCTCCCATATAATGCAGCACATCCAAGCCGATGAGCCCAGATCTGTGTGGTAGGACTCCACCTGCTGGTTGTCAAGGAAAACTACAAGTACATGGGAAGGTTTTTCACTGTTTTACCTGCAGTTTCAAAACTTATAAACCATCAAAATGTGACTTTATTCTCGTAAAGTTATGAATATATTCTAGTAATATTACGACTATTTTTCTTGTAGAGTTATGACTTTATTCTCATAATATTACAACTTTTTTTCTTGTAAAATTATGACTTTATTCTCGTAATATTATGACTCTTTTCTCGTAATATTATGACTTTATTCTGTAAATCTCAGATTTTTTTTCTCAATGGCCCTAATACTCCATCATACATTTGAACTTTGGCCCTCACTGCATTAGACTTATATACTATATACTTCGACTATAAGCTGTGTTACCTTCATCTGTCTGCAGGACAGATAATAATGCACGCAGTGCACTTTCATAGACTAAGCTACTGGAGTTACCCTGCACTATATTCAATTTTAACAGTCTCTTCTGCACTATATTCACTTTTTTTAATAGTCCTGTATCTCAGCTGTTACCCTGCACTATATTCACTTTTAACAGTTTTCTTCATCTCCTTGTATTTTTATATCTGGTATATTTTTTTGTACTTTGCACTACTAACTTTTTTACTACCTTTTTACTAACATGTTTTGCACTATGGAACTGTAATGCTGGAAACTTGAATTTCCCTCGGGATCAATATAGTTACTATCTATCTATCTATCTATCTATCTATCTATATATCACAGTGATCAATTGTTTTGCTACTCCAGACTGATTTTTTTCTTTGCCTAAAATGTCTCTTTTGATAGTAAAAGGTTGCTGACACTGCTGACCCCTGGGTTAAGCTAATGGAGGACCTCTAGGATTAGTAGTTCTACCAATGACCGGAGGGGGCAGTAACACGCCCATATGTACTCTAGTCTGCCGGAAATAGAGGAGACGAAGAAGAGTCCGTACACAACAACAGTTTAGTCCAGCAGCTCTACTGTTGACACCACCGGGGAGACGCTTTCAGTCGGGTAACTCATACTTTCACTGTACATACTGTAGCTGTGTGTAGTGATGTTGTAATTTAACATCTGTCTCTGTCTGTCTCTTCTCAGTTGTCATGGAGAGATGCTCTAGGTAGGACAGGAACTAAAGCGACTAGCTGCTCTTGTTTATCTCCTGCTTCAGTGCTTCAGTCAGCTATGGTGCCTTAATAAATGATTAAAAGGAAAATACTCTAGTTTTATATGACGTATTGAGTTAGATAACGCAGTTTTAGCTCTCTGGCAATGATGTGTTTTTGGCTCTGATGGAGAGAAGGCGATGCTGCCAAACTCCACTCAATAATTGAGCAATTTAAGAGTCTCCACTGTGCTTTGCCAGATAAGCTAGTTTCATAACATATGACTCAATTGCTTGGCTTAATCTTTGTAAGCCACATTAGTAGGCTAGCATTTGGTAATTATTTAAACTAGTGTTTATTCCACCCAAACTGTAAATATTCTGCCCATCACTTGCCATCCAACATGGTTATGTGGGCCCCACGTGGATTATGCTGGGGGTACCTGGGTACCAAGTGGGTATGGGACCAAAATGGGCATCTTATCTGGGGCCCACTTGGATCAACTAAGTAGGTCTACCCAAGTGGGTTCTAGGTGGGTCACTAATGGGAAATTAGTGCATGGGCTCAGAATGGGCATCTTATCTGGGGCCCACTTGGGTCAACTAAGTAGGTCCCACATGGGCTCCCCATGTGGCCTACCTGTGTGGGTCCTAGTTAGGTCACTAACTGGGAAATTAGTGCATGGGCCAACATGGAAACTGTGCACTTACAACCCATATTTCAAGCCATATAATCCCCATGTAGTTCCCACATAGAACTTGAACCTGGGGCCGAGAACACCCAGTGTACTCCTGCATGAAACCCACAAGGGCAATTGGCACGGGGCCATTATGGAACTCGCGGACAATCCCATATAGGGCCCATTTTTCAGCCCATTTAGTACCCACATGGGCCCCACATACAAATGTTGGCTGGGTTTCTGAGTGTGCATTATTTGGTCTGCCATAGAGAGTTATATGACCCCTATTATAACTTATTCACAAGTGTCTTATGAAGTTGTTATGCATGCCGAATTGAAGGGCGGATTTGGTTAAGCAAAGCAAATGAGTCATAGCTGCAGAACAAGATACTTAACGTTCGTGTATGAGCCAGAATACATTGCATTGACAGATTTTAGTGTTGAATTTGGCCTAAGGGCAGCCAAGTGTACTGCTTTGACTGCATGCCATGCCCCATTTTCATGAGCTAGTTGTGGCTTAAACCAGGGATTCTCCATTTCTCTCAAAGTTTAATTCTCACACATGGCTTCAGAACCACTGACTTAATTTTTGCATGTAAATCCATCTGTCTGTGTGTGTTTATATCTGACCAATCTGTCTTCTACTGGTTTATGAAGCCCACACAGTTAATAGAAATGTGTTGTTTTTTATGTGTCTCTCATTTTCTCCTTCCTGTAGTGTCAGCAGGGATGGTTCTGCTCCTTGCTCCCCACCTTCTCCAGCATCACCTCCTCCTCATCCTCCTCCTCAAGTCCTCCCTTCTCCTTGTCACCCCCCTTCCATTCCTCCCTCCTCTTCCCCTCCAGCCCTGACTGCTCCTCCCCGACAAGGGAGGCTGAGTTGTGCGGGAGCCATGGTGGACGTCAGTAAGTGGCCCCTGTTCTCTCTGCTGAGCACTGAGGAGCTAGCCACAGTTCGACAGGCCTGTGTGTTTGGAACCTCCGCTAATGAGGCCATCTACATCACACATGGCAATGAGGTGAGGCACCAGTATATCCTCCATAGTCTTCATTTATCTCAATTTAGTCCACCTCTGAAGAAAACACTGCAGGAAAGATTGTTTTCATTCTCCTTATGACTGGAATGTCAGCATCCCACTAGACCACTAATAACACCTTGTAATCCAGCATGTTACATCAGTCTGTTGTTGTGCCTGCATATTTGGGTTTAGTTTGCGTCACATTGCGTTCTCAGATTTCTCTGTACCTGTGTTCCAGACAGTTTTATTTGTTGTACTATAACAGATGTTTATTATTTGCCAGGTCTTTGTGTTTGGGTTGAACAGCAGCAGCTGCCTCGGTACGGGAGACAGTCTGAGCACCATTGTGCCAAAGAAACTGGACTTCCTGCGGGGGAAGAAGGTAGTCAGCCTGAGCTATGGAAGCGGGCCTCATGTCCTGTTGTCTACAGATGGTAGGTACCTAGAAATCATTTCAGTCTGTAAATCATCTACTCATACCATATGTCTCTGCTTCTATCTCTTATATAACAAAATAATCTTACGGTATTAATATTGTAGCTTTGGCTCCTTTCAACTGTCAGGGGAATTTAATGCTATTTTTTATAGATTAGTTATGATTAAGTTGTGTTTGCTACTGCTGCATACATTTCTCCAGTCACATTTCCACCAACCAATATGGCTTTAATAGTTAATACACTACTGTGAAAGCTAGTACAGTAAGTGCATCTTTGAGCTCAGTATCTGGATTCACAACTCTTCCGATCTTCACTCTTTGCGTTTATTATTTATCGCAGATGGACTGCTGTTTGCATGGGGGCACAACGGCTACAGTCAGCTGGGGAACGGGACCACCAACCAGGGGCTGTCCCCGCTGCTGGTCACTGCCAACCCGCAGAACAAGAAAGTGAAAGAAGTGGCGTGCGGCTCGCATCACTCCATGGCCCTCACTCAGGACGGAGAGGTAGCTGTTCGAAGTACAACCTGCTTCTATATATTTTTTTTTTAAGGATTAATTTCCAGCATCATATGGCAGTGATAATGGGTAAAATATATTGAATAATTAAGTTTATTTATGTTTAATTTAATCATTCTAGAGACTTAAACACCTGTAGGGGTTGAGATAAATGTTGTGCAGTTGGCCATATAATTTAATTAAATAGAGAATAGTGTGACATTATTATTTACCATAAAGAACTGAGAACATATTTACACACACTAGTAAGTTTGTATTTCATGTTTAGTTTTAGTTGGTCACTTGAAAACCGTGACGCTGCCACCTCCTGCTCTGCTAGTGTCAGTCTAAGCAGCTTATTTTTAACCCCAAGGTATTAAACCGAATTAGCCTGTGTGTGTGTGTGGCAAGGTAGGAAAAGCTGCTAAATGTTACCAGCTCTACAGCATTTTTCACAGTGTTGTGTAAATATTCTATGTAAATAATATGTGAAATCTTCCCAGGATTACTCACGCGGAGCTCTTTCTTACCACCTAAGACGTTGAATTTACAGCAGACTTAAATCTGAAAACATTACAGTATTGTAAAACAGAGAAATGTGCCTGTCCTCGTGCTACAGCTTTATTATTAAAATGTGACTGTGTTGCATCCCCTGCCTCCCTGCCCCTCCAGGTCTTTGCGTGGGGTTATAACAACTGTGGCCAGATCGGCTCGGGCTCCACAGCCAACCAGCCCCACCCCAGGAAAGTCACTGGCTGCCTGCAGGGCAAGACGGCGGTCGCCATCACTTGTGGACAGACTTCCTCCATGGCTCTCATCGACAACGGAGAGGTGGCAATACATGAAGTCTTAATGATCCCACTGAGGAGTCTGAACTTCATACGATAAAGTTGTTTATGTGTGTCTAGGCTTACGGCTGGGGCTACAACGGTAACGGACAGCTGGGTATTGGGAACAATGGAAACCAACTGACGCCGTGCCGCCTCACTGCGCTCCAAGGGCTGTGTATGCAACAAGTGAGACAACATTAACGTAATGTAATGCCGACTGGTGACGTCGTCTCCATGTATGACTCAAGTGTTCCCTGTTTTTTCCCAGATCGTGTCCGGCTACAGCCACTGCCTGGCGCTAACAGACGAAGGGCTGCTGTATGCCTGGGGGGCAAACACCTACGGTCAGCTGGGGACCGGAAACAAGAGCAACCACCTCAGCCCCGTGCTGATTATGGCCGACAAAGAGAGGTAGGGGGAGAACAGATCCTGTCCTGTTAACACTTCCTGTTTCCTGTCCTCATTTCCTCCCTCTGTGTCCCTTCTCATTTTAAGAAGCTGTCAGTCGTCATAGAGTTTTTCCCTTTCATAAACAATGACTTCAAACCAAATCCTGCCCCTTTCCTGACACTGAAAACATGCCAATTTGTTTGCACGTCTCTCATTTAACAGGATTGTAGAGGTCGCAGCATGCCATTCAACACATACTTCAGCAGCCAAGACCCAAAGCGGACAGGTATATATGCAAATAATCTTCTCTACAATTGTTCTATGTGTATTATTGTTCATACATGAGTGGATTTGTGTACTTATTTATATTTTTTGCCCCAATTATTATTATAAATGTGTTCTTTGTTCCCTTGTCTTGGACATACCTTTCAGTTTTGGGTCATAGCTAATCCACCAGAGAGCACTGACATTTTATTTTTCTGTTGTGCAACGTCCCGCTCAGTACATATCTTTGTCATAATCAAAATTTAATGAATCTTTATCAAAAATGTTCATGTAAAAAAATGAATATCTGCCTCATAAACAGAGGTAAAAAGGTCATTTTCACTTGTCGCAGTAGCAAAAGCACAGGTGTTACTAAAAACAGTGCCGGTTATTACTATTACTACTATGTTAGTTATAACTGCCAGTAACAGTGTCTGTCCTGCAGGTGTATATGTGGGGTCAGTGTCGGGGTCAATCCATCGTCATGCCACACCTCACGCACTTCACCAACACCGACGACGTCTTCGCCTGCTTCGCCACGCCCTCCGTCATGTGGAGGCTCATGTCTATGGGTGAGTAAGAGAGAGAGAGAGAGACAGTGTTAATCCTGACATTGTAAAACCTGTTTTTAAAACCTAAACGTGAAGCTTGATTTATTCCGCTTTGTTCCAGAGCACGACGACTTCCTGACGGTGGCGGAGGCTCTGAGGAAAGAGTTCGACAGCCCGGAAACGGCCGACCTTAAATTCAGCGTCGACGGCAAGTGCATTCACGTCCACAAAGCGGTGCTGAAGATCAGGTGTGTCCGTGTGCATATTAAGACATAGATACATGCTACCCAGACTTATACACAGTGTAGATAATGATGTTTTGTGTTAGGTGTGAACACTTCCGCTCCATGTTTCGCTCCCAGTGGACAGAAGACCAGCAGGAGGTGATCGAGATCGGCCAGTTCTCTTACCCCGTCTACAGATCCTTCCTGCAGTTTCTCTACACCGACACCGTCGACCTTCCACCTGAGGACGCCATCGGTTAGCACACATATTCTATGTTGTCTCATTTGTATGGTTTCTAATTGGTTCTATTTAAACTCATATGTGTTTGTGTGTTCTGCAGGCTTGCTGGATCTTGCCACCTCTTACTGTGAAAACCGCCTGAAACGTCTGTGTCAGCAGATCATCAAGAGAGGGATCACTGTGGAAAACGCCTTCACACTGCTGTCCGCCGCCATACGATACGACGCAGAGGTACACCATATAAGTCAATTCAGTCTTTTCTGTTCTGTTACATTTTATTCTAATCCTATCTCATCATATTTGTCTTTTTTTATAGGACCTGGAAGTGTTCTGTTTTCGGTTTTGCGTGAACCACCTGACTCAGGTGACTCAGACCGGAGCCTTCTGGCAGGTTGACGGAGCAATGCTCAAGGAGTTCATCAGCAGAGCCAGCCGCTGCGGGGCCTTCAAGAACTGACTCGTACAATTTCTAAACTAGTATTACGACTAAGTATGCGTGGTAGTGCTCCAAATACTTCAGGTCTGATCACATTCCTAAGAGAAAGCTTTTTTTGAGATGTTGATTTGCATATTTACAGAGGCACATACGCAGCATCGTTCACATGATGGACTTGAATTTAAGCTCCATTATCGACAGACCTGAAGTCAGCACTTTGGCCAGTTCCTGTGGAGTCATGGCGCATTTTTCCGTCAGACTGCATTGTATTCTTCACATGTATACTTGAATTTTTGCGGCCAGTGCTTCCATGTTCTGACATGTCTTCCTTTACTTCTGGGAAAGTTAACATGGGAGAACAAAAACTTCAGAGTCCGTGTCTCTATTAGGGACCTGAAAGAGACGTTTAGCTAAAAGAGCTTTGATAACTGACATACATTGGCCAGGATACTAGTACCACTGTACTAAAACACATCTTTGAGTTACATCTGCTTTCCATTAATGTAAATCATGAAGCTATTGAGTTGATCAAGAGAAGCTGGGCCCCGTTTAGAGGCGTCAACATACGCAGCTGATCCAGATCCTACTGTGGGGTTGTTATTCTGTACATTTTGGAAGTTCAAAATCATTGTGGGATGTATAATAATTTCCTTTTTATACTGTTTTCTTTTGTATGTTTATTCTGCCTGATTTGCGCTCCACGGCACTTTTAAGAAGCTTTTTCTTCATGTTCAGTAAAGCAGTAGTTTAAAACACTGTGGAAAGGAAGACATATGTTGCACTAGTTACATTACTAGCAGATTTTTACCTTCCTTCCCAAGAGTAAAAGTTGTAAATGTATCTAAGGCAGACGGTATGTTGCAGACGCTTTTTATTCCATTTTCCATTTTCAACAAGCTGATCTGAGGTGACTGTTTTCATGTTTGCTAATGTTATCGGGGCAAAATGCAAAGAAGCAAACGGAAACGCAGCAAACTCAGTAAGACCATAATGATTCCTTAATAATTCCTTGGTAATTTATTACACTTTTTTTCTGCAGATATGGTGAAAATGCACATGACACTGCAGGTTAAAGCAATATGAACAAATGCTTTGTAGAAATAAGTTAAAGGTTTTGTTTATATTCTGTTGCTTATGATGACCAAAAACTGCCTGCAGGTTCTAGTTTTTCCTTTGTGTTCCATCACTGGGCGTTGTAGGAAAATAGATGGAGTAATGACAGTGTTATTGGCTCATGGCCAGCTGAATGGTCAGTTCAGTTTCTGTTTCCTCTGTTAGGTTTCTGTTTCTTGATGCACTCAGATGCTTGAAAGAACCATTTCAATTTGGTCTGAACATACCGGTAAGTAGGATCTCTGTTTATCATTGAAGCACAGTTTCATTCAGGTTATAGGTCATGTTTCTGTGTCAGTTATTTAAAGCTTTAGTGGAATGAGGAGCAGGTTTACAGTTTTGTTTTATATTTAAAGCAAACTGAAAAAAATAAGATTGTTGTGCTTACTTTATTAAAAAGTATATTTTTCATTGTGCTTTATTAATCTTTTATTTTACTTAGAAGTTTATAAAACTGCTGGTAATTTGGTTTAAATTCAACTTAAAGCACAATGGTTTACTTTGAGGTGATCAGCATTGCAATACTGGGATTTGTATGACTGTTTTTTCTGCTGTTACATAACTGACATGTTTTTACATATATATATATAGTTATGGAATGTTTCTGTGAAGAAATAAATAACTCAAAACTGTTTTTTGTTTCCATATATTGCCCAATTATTAGTTCATTCTTATTGTGAACATATTCCTTAGCATATAGAATAGACTTCAGACACTATTAATATCTTATTTCTTATCAGTTGAATTATTCTTATTTAATTTTGTGTTTCATACTAAAGCAGCTATTTCTTCATGGGGTAATAAAAGCAGAAGTCATGTGATGATGTATGATATCATAGTAGTGTGCTGTGTCTGTATGTGTGTGTGTAGATATGTGTGCATGTGTACAGTATATGTGTTTAAGAGTAGATATATGTCATATATGACCATCTAGCCTCATTCAATGCCAAATACACACACATTATCCACATCACACACACACACACACACACATTCTTCAACCTGCTTTTATCTCATTGTGTTGTTTTGATTTTGTACTTTGTTATTTGTCTTTCTCTTTATAATATATTTTAGTCTTTTTTTATATCTGTCCCTGCACATGTCTTCACTTGTTTTGTCATATAATAAAATATATAATAGTAGTGTGCTGCCACCTAGTGGAACAAATGTAAATTTATATGCTACTCGTAGCCACGCCCTCTTCGTTACGTCAGAGGTTATTGCGGAAGTACCCCGGAAGTGACTGGTTGTCAAGCAACCGGCTACTAGCTGTGATAAAACTGGATAAAACAGAGATATAAGGCTAAATCCTCCTTTAAGGATGTATATTATATCCTAAACCGGTCCAACTTAACGTGAAGTAAGCGTGAGTGTAGCTGTGTTGTGTTTTTTTATGCGTTTTCTATCAAAGTCTGTTAGTTTCTTATGGAAATTTGGTTTTGAGGCTTTTATTTTGAAATCAGTAGCCGGATATAGTGTTCATCTGTCAAGCCTGACTGTAAACCAGGTTAATATTGAACTCTTGTCATCTTGCTAGTAGGACGAGATATTATTTTACTAGCTGGTGGACTGAATGGAAGGAAGCCAGATGAGGAACCGAGCCGATCCAGGCCAGTCTAAGCCAGGCCAAGAAGATATGAGAGACAGCAGCACCCAGACTGACAGCAGACTGCAAGGTGAGACACACAGAGACACAGTTAGTGTTGTGATCGTTTAGCTACGCAGGTTTCTGTTCTGTCAAGTCATAAAACGGCTGATCTAACATAACACAGCAGCTACATCTTTTCTATGAATGTTTATGATTAGCTGTATGACAATAATCATCATGATTATCTCAGAATAGTACATGGTAACATCCTGAATTAACTGGATATGTTTATTAGCTCCATGTGTGTCATTCTAGTCCAGCTGATTGGGTCCAATGTTTATATAGTAGAGTACTTTATTAATGGGTAATACATTATAGATTGTATAATGATTACACTGGAGAACAAACATCTAGATCTGATCCCTCCATGTCTATTTATAAGCCCTACTGTACATGTTCAAGCATTCAGCTCCAGTGTGAACTTATTACACCAAGCAAGTAATATCCAGTTCCTCTTTCTCTTCTAAGAAACTGATTCAACCTAAAGAAGAGCTCAGACCTTAAGTAGTAATACTACACTGTAAAAAATACTCTGTTACAAGTAAAAGTCATGCATTCAAAATTGTACTCAGGTAAAAGCACAAACGTTTTAACATCAAAATATACTTAAAGTACCAATACCATTTCAGAATAATATATATTAGATTATTAGATTATAATTATTAAAGCATTAATGTGTTCATCACTTTAATGTTGCAGCTGGTAAAGGTGGAGGTCATTTTAATCACTTTATATACTGCTATGTAGCTCAATCTACAATAATACATCATAGTTTGATGATTATTTTGTATTAATACGTTAAAAAATCTGCAAAGTAACTTGTAACTAAAGCTGCCAAATAAATGTAGTGGCGTAAAAAGTACAATATTTACATCAAATAAAGCACCTCATAATTGTACTTAAGTACAATATAAATGTCCACCACTGATGATAGATGCATACTTATATCAATAAATCAGGGTTTATCCATGTGACTTCATTTGCCTGCAGTTGTAAGAAGCAGCTTGAGGCGACCACCTCAACCTCAACCTCTCCTCTCCGTCACATATGTGACATTCTGCGTTCTCACACAAGCCGGTGTAATTACACCTTTGCAGGACGACACAGCAAAGCATGTTCAAGATGTTTTTATCCTGTCTCCTCTCTTCCAGGTCATGGCCCCAGGCTGTCGAAGGTAAACCTGTTTACCTTGTTGAGTTTGTGGATGGAGCTGTTCCCACAGGAGCAAGAAGAAGAAGAAGAAGAAGAAGAAGAAGATGCCCACAGTGAGGTTGGTGCACACAGATAGACAATATAGAATGAAATACACAAAGTTATTCCAGTTCATCTACTAGCAGAGTAATGAAATGTGTTCCAGATCCGCGGGATGGGTCTGGTGGTGGTGCGGGACAGTAAGGTGATGGGACTCCACTGTTCAGGACCTGAGCTCCACGCAGGGCAGGCGGCCATCATCCAACACGGCGCCTCACTAGCTGACTGTCAGCTGTACTTCTCTAGGAGACCCTGCGCCACCTGCCTCAAGATGATCATCAACGGTGAGGAGATGCTACTAGATTAGTAGACGGACACAAAGATGTTGAGAGATTAAAAAAGCTTGATGCTGTTTTTCTCTTCTCCAGCTGGAGTCAGTCAGATCTCCTTCTGGCCCGGAGACCCCGAGGTCAGCATGCTGAGATCCGCCTCTGCAAACCACTCAAGGTCCAACAGTCCACCTGACGGCATCTCGGAGGAGGCCGCGCTGGACGCCGTGGCAACTGAGAAGCTCAAGTCCAACAGCCGTCCTCACATCTGCGTGCTGCTGCAGCCGCTGGCGCCCGGCCTGGCGCAGTTTGTCGACGAGACGTCCAGAGAGTGTGATTTCATGGAGAGGATGACGGACGATGAGCCGGAGCTGGACATAGAGGAGCTCTTCAACAGGTACCACACTCTACCTACCTACCTTTTGCATTTCAGTGTAAAAAGTGTTGCATATAAATAGGAGAAACTCTTCCTGTTTCTCAGACAGCGGACGAAACACCTGAAGGATTTCTCCAGACAGCTCCTGGTCAGGACGTCCGGGCAGCACCGAGACATTCTGACCCACATGGGTCTGGAGAACTTCTGCGTGGAGCCGTACTTCTCCAACCTGAGAAACAACATGCGGGAGCTGGTGGAGGTTCTGGCCGCAGTGGCTGCCGGGGTGCCGCAGCAGCAGTACGGCTTCTACAGGTCAGAAACACTCACAGGCACTCATGCGTTCTGCCATCCATCCACACATTTATTATTTGGTGTTGATTGTGTTATTCTTGTGACCCAGGGAGCAGTATTCAACACCCGAGTCATCTCTAGCCAAGTCCTCGCTGCCTACGCATCAGGAGGGACTGTCCCAAGAAGTGGCTCGCCATTGTATCATCCAGGCCAGGCTGCTGGCTTATAGAACAGGTCTGATTGTTTCTTTCTGTTTGTCTAGAGGCAGCACACGTATCCTGTTTCAGGTCAGACTGAACAAAAAGAGGTTCAAACACTACAAGCTGCAACCATTCAGCTAAAAATGCACACTAGCTTTTAGCATTTTAGACAAATATCCCTAAACTACAAGAAACACGATAGTTAAGTTCACCATGAGATTTCTGTTCCTCTCAAGTCTTTAAAGCGTTGAGGCAACAGATGCCTGTAGGACATTTTCCCTGAATGACAGCCTTAAATGTCACAATCATTTTTAAACAGCGTTCCTGTCAGTCTGTCAACCAGCTTCTTTACATGGAAATCTGTCATTTTCATTCCAGAGGACCCCAAAGTGGGCGTGGGTGCCGTCATCTGGGCCAAGGGAGCGTCGGTGAGCTCACCTTTCTTCCCTTTTGCTTTAATTTCATCCCAGGTGCATCATGACATTGATCTTCTCATCTAACTTGGCATATATTTCCAAAATGTTGAACGAATCCTTTAACCTGTTATAGGAGACTAATATTATGAATTATGAGTCCATTAATCAGTACATTAAGGTGTGCCAGTGAGTTATATGAATGACTTTATACCATTCTTATTCATGTTATTAATTATACAGTATTCGAACTGCTGTTTTGTCCCAGGCTGGCAGTGATGGGACGGGGTGTCTGTACCTGGTGGGTTGTGGGTATAACGCCTACCCAGCAGGCTCGCAGTACGCTGAATACCCCCAGATGGACAACAAGCAGCAGGACCGGCAGAGACGCAAATACAGATACATCATCCACGCAGAGCAGAACGCCCTCACCTTCAGGTCGGAACAGCCGCGTACACACACAGGATCAAGATGTTGACGCTCCACTCCTCCTCCTCCTCCTCCTCCTCCTCTTCTAAACATTTTTCCTCCTGGTGCTTTTTTTAGGACGCGACACATTAAACCAGACGAGCCCACCATGCTGTTTGTGACCAAATGTCCGTGCGACGAGTGCGTCCCTCTGATCAGAGGAGCCGGCATCATGCACATCTACACCACCGACCAGGACCGGGGCAAGGACAAGGGGGACATCTCCTACCTGAGGTTCAGCAGCCTGAAGAACATCAGCAAGTTCATAGTGAGTACACGGAGGGACGAGCTGTTTGGTTTTTAGACAGGAGGAGAATATGACATGTTTCTGTCTTCACAGTGGCAGAGGAGCCCTTCAGTTCGCCCTGCGTTCTCTCCTCACCGCGCCAGTAAGTCCCTTACACGTCTTCAAATGTGCATTTATTGTCTCGTATTGTAACGGCGGTGTCTTTCTTCTCCAGATGGGCATGTCGGGAAGCATAGCAGGCAGGCCGAGCAGGAGAGCCACAGCAGCAAGAAGCTGTGCACCAACAGACCCGACGACTCGCCGACCATCGGCTGAGCGCCAGACACACATGGACGGACGGATATACCAAAAACTACACAATCATGTTTTTTAGCTCTCGTGCTGCAGATTTGATATTTTATGGCTGCACCGACACAGCTGGAACTGTGAGAAATCAAATCTGTGGCGCACATCATTTTATTTATTCGCTCTTTTTGGTGAAGAACTGGAATCATCGGTCAGCCTGTTGTGTAAACAGCTGGAAACCATACAATGCGCTTACCTCTATGGTGGAAACCACTAAGAAGGATGGACGGATGGATGGATGGGATATAGGGATACCAGAAAAATTATATTTTTCAAATAGTTATATAAACTGTAATATGTGGATTTATTGTCATTTTATTTTTTTTATATAAGTGGTGAATAGTTGATTTAATCGATGTAATGGTTGGATATAAAGACATCCATACTGTATGTATGTATGTAAGCACATGTTGATTGCAGATGGCACGCAACACTATGCGTTTTTACTTGAAAGGCCGTTGCTGTGAGAATCTTTTACTTCTGATTATATTACAAATATATTAATGCACAAAGCAGCTTTAAGAAAGACGGAACTCTTTTACAGCCAGGTTTAATTTCCTGCACGAGAACCTGTTCTACTTCATTGTGTGTCATACCTTTTATTTTTTCTGTTGGTACAATAACACTCCGTTGAAATGTTTCTGTAACTGAGGTCCTAATCATCCAGAAAAACAACGCTGCCGTACAGAGAGAAATACACACTAAAATGAAAATAAAGGTGTTATTAAGAAGAGATTTTGTGTTGTCTGCATGCCCAACAAATGATGCACACACACACAGAGCATGCATTCCCATCCTTTTATTTGTGGTGAATGTGGTACAATAGCATCAATAAGGTGTCTGCTTTCAGAGAGAGAGAGAGAGAGAGAGGACACTGGGAGGATAATGAGGAGTTCTGCTGGGACCAAAGTTGCTTATTGTTTTAGTTGTCTGATGTAAAGCTGGTCAGTCTACTTGAGCATGTTATATTCTGATACAGTATGATATGTCACGGCTTATAGCATCCAAAAAAGCTTTTTATTGGAACCCAGAAGACAAAACATGGAGAACTATTTTATCTTTACGCCAGATGAAAAGAAAAAGCAGAATGACAATGTCACCCAACTGTACGCTACCACTGCCTTTCTTTCTGTTTAGATTCATTGTGTTTAAGTATTAGTCTCTAAATGTACTGTTTAAAGTGTCCTAATTAAAGAGACTTAAACATGTGGGAGCTCAAATTAACCTAATGATGCACATCGAATATCGACTGGGAAATATATTCAGACATTTGCTGACATATGGAATTTATAGGAACTGGAAATGAGATTTTTTTTTCCATTTCTAAGCCAAATATTAAAAACCAACAGCACTTTAAAAGTATCACTTTTTTTAAGTGGATTTTTCACAGTTAAAACTTTGGCCTCACTCTGCGACAAGTTTCCAGATGAGTTTTCAGCCGAAGTGGTTCGTAATCAGCGCTGCTTCGGCGTCAAACTCTACGTGAAACCGTAACCCTGGTCTGTGCACAATCAGCTGCAAAAATGTTTCCTTGACAAGCGTTAACTCAAATATAGTGAGTTAAGAGGTTCACTGCTTAATCACAACAAATATGTTCTATCCAGAGCATATTTTCATTAACAGAATAATTAAGCTCCCCCTAGAAAGATACAGGAAATACAAAAGGAAAGAAGGGAAAACACACCAAACCAAAAAGGCACCTCTGAAACCTCTGAATCTGTTTCTAAACACCAACGTCAGAGCAAAAAAAAAACACCGTTTACAGCACAGAGAGAAACCTCCTGTTAATGTTCAATGTTCTCACTCACTTCAGGTGTACAAACCAGAAAACTGTACATGACAAGAAATGAAACTATATATAAAAAAAATGACCCTCAAGCAGTGTGAAAACAGTGAAAATCATATTATTTTTTTTTATCATACAGAAAAGTGCCACCAGCAAAGAGAACCAGTGATCAAAATGATTGTACCGAGAGCAGCCCCAATGTCAATTAAGAAGGCCCTTCATTTAAAAGACGGATAATATTCCAACAGTTGCTAGTTTAGTTGGCGATTTCTGTTAAAAAAACAGTTCATAAAACACCAATTCTCAGTCTTACTAGTGCCACATGTTTGAGATCTTGGAGAGAGATAAATCAGTCTTTTTATATCGTTTAGTCAGCCTGCTAATATCTTCATATTTATGATGTTTTTTCAGTTTTAGAGGGAGAAAACTTGAGTAATCATTGGCTTTGGCAAGTAAAATGAAAAAGAGACGTTTGGCTATTTTTTAGCAATTTTTGACACGTTGACCCAGCTTAAAAAAAAAAACATAAAATTCTTCATATTTTTTTAAATTTGCAGCTACTTCATTTAAACAGTTAGAAATTAACTCATGTGCAGCGACTAAATGGTCAGCTTTTTTAACCGCTGGTTCTCCGAACAGAGCAAATCAGCCGCCTCCAACACCATGAGTTGTGGCACTACATGCTACAGATGAACAAAAACAAAAACAAGAAATCATGAAAACAATTTACAAAATAAAAATCAGTGATTGAGAACTACTGTTGAACACGTTTTGAATGAACCGACAAAGAGAAAAAAAAAAAAAAAAAAAGACAAGACAATGTCTTTGAAATAGAATAACCGATATTGTTAATGTGTTTTTTTTCTACTGGATGTCTTCCTATTGATAAAAAGTCGGGGTGTAGAGGGCGGTTGAGAGGGGTTGCTCCTCTAGGAGGCCGGCTTCTTCAGTTCCCTGATCTGTTTGATTAGGTAGGTCTTCTCGTCGTTGAACTGCTCGTCTTCTGTGCGATCCGTCTGGAAGTTGCTCAGGAAGTCGATTAGTTTGGTCTGGTTCTTGAGCAGGATGTCGAGGATGGGCTGCGTCTTGTTGGGGTTCGCTACGAAAACCTGAGGACATTTTTACACACAACATCTGTACATACTGTATCTGGGCGGACTTCGCTAGAACATCAACTGTATTTCTAATCCATATTTTATATATATATATCTATATTGTTGTACCTTGAAGACGTGGAAGGCCTCAAACTGGATGTTGGGGCTCGTGTCTCGGAGCAGATTCATCATCAGCTTGAGATTCTCAGGCTTGCTGATGTAGCACGTCATCACCGTGAAGTTGTGTCTGTCCAACAGCAGCTCGCCCAGGAGCTGGAGGAGACACAGTCAATATATTAGAGAGAGTTATTCTTTTATGATACAAATACTCTACAAATCAATGTATGAGTCAGAGTCAGACCTTTATGGACTGCCTCTTGGTGACGTAGTTCTCAGAGTGCAGCAGCTTCTCGTAGTCTGAAAACACCTGCAGTTACATAAGAAACACATATTATTATACATTATTAACAGTCTGGGTAGGGTACCTTAGCCATTTTTAAAACAAGACCACCGAAAGACACCAAACCGACATGTGATGTTTACATTCATGGCTGTCCAAAATGGCATCACCTCATCACATTTCTGTGAAAATTGTCATAATTAGCACATGAATTCTTGAGTTATGGCCAAAAACGTGTTGTGTGAGGTCACAGTAACCTTTGACCACTAAATTCTAATCACTACATCCTGGAGTCCAAGTGGGTGTTTGTGCCAAATGTAATACAATTCCCTCCAGGTGTTCATGAGATATCGCGTTCAAAAATAAAAAATAAAAATAAAAATGAAAATAAAAATAAAAATAAAAATAAAAATAAAAATAAAAATAAAAATAAAAATAAAAAATAAAAAATAAATAATAAATAATAACTGCCAGTTGGCACCCAAGAAACTTAAAACTATCTATAAGTTTTCACAACTTGTGCTGCTGTAAATATCCGTGGGCAGGCCACCACAATCTAACCAAAGTGCTGTACTTTTGGCTGAGGCTCCTGGATTACATCGACTCTATTGAGCCCAGCACCGTCTCCTGACGAGCGTCACATCTGTCAACATACGACGACCAAGTAAAAAGGCAGTTTTGTGTGCCCGTGACCCCCGGGGGGGGGCCCCGCCAATGAATGGGGGAACTGACAGCATAGAGTGGAGCTTTGTATCAGGACACTGAGAGGCCTTTAAACTCATCCAGCTTTCCAGGAACTTTAAGTGTTTTAGTCAAAACTTGATTTCTTACTTTCTTCGTATTTTGGATACATGACTGGGCCATTGAGCGCTGCAGTGACTGATACCTGATCTGGTTATGTGTCTGTTTCCTCTCTTGGGGTCTTTAGAGCAGTGTTTATGCTTCCCAAATGGTGCAGAGCGGCTGATGTTGCGTGACCTCTGTGGGGATGCTGATGCGAGTTAGAGACTAAAAGGCTCCACTGGGTCAGAATCTAACATGTGTGGTAGCGATTACATCCATCCTGTTTTTCCAGACTAATCACTCACAGCGTCGTAGTTCTCCCCGAGGTATTCAGCCACAAGCACTTTGTGTCTTGTCAGGAGATCCTGTGAATGAAGATGGAAACATACGTTGTAAAAATCAAGTCTATCTTTATCATACAGGGGGGCTGGAACGGGAAGACCCGAGGTACCTTGAAGGTGGCGAAGGCGTCGGAGGCGATGTCGAAGGTGGACATCTCCACGTAGGTGAAGAATCTGTGGAAGTGATCCGACTTGAGGACTATCCTGGCGAGCGGCTCGTGGCGGATGCACTCCCTCAGCATGATCCCGCAAGTCAACGCTACCTGCGGCGTCTCGTACCTTCACGCACAGAGAGAAGCATTTGTGTCACCTCTTTGGGGAGCCATTTGACTGTGAGCGGTGTGTATGTACTGAGTGTGTGTGTGTCTCACCCTTTCAGCAGTATAAAGAGGACCTCTTGGTGGGAACAGAAATACTCAACAGTGGGGCTCCTCGTCCCGATCTGCCTCCTCAGGATGTTGTTGAAGATCTGACTCACATCCTTCTTCCCCTGGAAACACACATTAGACAGCATGTCGTCAATTTGCGTTTCTTTTTCCCCCTCCGTAACCAAAGATTTCGTCTCTTCTTACCTCAAAGTCGATGACCTGCAGGTTTTCTACCAGCGATATCAGCAGGCCGCTGTTGTACAGCTCCTGGGCCAGCTGGGCCACCATCTCCGTGTGAGGCTCCTTGTCGTTGCTGCCGTACAGAATCTCCTTCATGGACACCAAACACTTGGACACCTCGTCAGACGCCTGGAGAACAGAGAGAGAAGGGGGGAGAGTGTGAAGTGTCTTGACAGTGAAGTGTCAGGAGATGACAGGGCCAGGCTGTTCCGCGGTTCACTTTCACAAAGCGCTGTCACCCTCGGGGGCCCCTGGACACACAGACATCCACACACACACAGAAAACACACTTTACCTTCTCCGTCTTCTTGTCCTGTTTGACCAGGATGGCCATGTTGTCCCTAAGCGTCTTGACGGTGTCCGCCGGACTCTTGTGGGCTTTACCAAACAGCGGCATGATGGACACACACACACTCGCCTTGGGACCTGGGGAACACAACACACACACACACACACACACACACACACACACACACACATGCAGGGCACATGATGAGCTGGATGCAACCGCAACGCTGTGGAGTCAGTTCTGTAGTCGGATCATGACAGACTAAATCAGAGAGACTTGGCCGTGTGTGAACAACATCTGCTTCGTAACATTTCTGTGACATTTAGGAGCTCGCCAGCTTCTCCGGGAGACATAACACTGGACGAGAACCCAACAAACACAGAGTTTTTCAGGCTGATTTTGATCAGGATGCCACAGATTTATGGGCAAGACATGTACTAATAGTATTTGATTTCAACAGTGTTCGATTTTGAGGCAGAAACTTGAAACTCCACTTGTAAAAACCTGCTTCATTCCATCTCTAACATCTAGTTTAAATGCTTCTTATGATTTTTTTAGAGGTGATGAGTCAGGGCTAAACACATCTCTGTCGAGTTATGGAGCGTGTTATCCAGACTTTCGTAATATGTCGGGAGTCGGTTGTATTTTGCCCTGGTGCTGTCTGAATGTCACGGGCTGTTTGGGTATCAACAGTTTAGACAGAAGGTGCCAGTAAGATGGAGGTTAATACAGCGCTCTGCTGCAGCCGCACCACACACTGATGCACCGAGCATCACGCGGGACTTTCAGCACGGGTGAGCATAAGCTCTGTTAATGTTAGTGATACACAGTGGCTTAAGAAAGTATTCAGGCCCCCTTCAAATAAGGATATTAAAAGTAGTATGAGAGTAACCGTTGGGTTCTTGGTCAACTCCCTGAATGAGGCTCTTCTTGCCTGGTTACTCAATTTAATCTGGGTATTGAGTCATAATGATTGAGGCTCGTGGGAACACTCAAAGCTTTAGAAATGATTTAATACCCTTGTTCTGCCAGTTTTATCATGGAAGTATAGAGAGATTTACTTGGACTTCATGGCTGCTGAATTGTTGGACCTTACTGTATTCAATTACAGTTATTCAGTTTTACATTTTTAATAAATCAGCAAAAATTTCTAAAAAGAAATGCTCACTTTGGCATTATGGGTTATTGAGTGTAGATTGTTGGGCAAAAATGGTGATTTTATCCATTTTAAACACAATAAAGTGTGCAAAAAAAAGTCCACCATTCAGTCATGTAAGACCAAAATTGCAGAAAATGCAATTCCACTGTTGCAACAGGGAGAGAATTTGAGCATTTAAAAAGGCAGCTTCGCAATCCAGGCAGAGAACTTGTGACCGCTAATCCTCATCTGGGAATGTAAAAGGGCATCACCCTCCCTCTTAACCCCCGACTCCCACCTCCGCTCCTCTGCAATCCACCTCTGCTGCCGTTCCTCCTCTCCATCCACTCCATCTTTCAAGCATCCACTTCTACTGTACACACACACACTTAACCAAGTGACACCTGAAGTTGTACACAAAGCTCTCTGGTTACACACAGGCTTCCTAAAAACCTGAATAACAAGGGTATAAACTAGGGATCCACAAGGGGACAGCAGCTTAGAGTGTTAAACTCTAAGCTGTACAACTGATTTATTACATCAATTTTGCTCCATTATAAAAGTCACATTATATGACATAAAGCCCAACATGCGGCTCAGTTAATATCAACTTGAGGTTTCCAGAAAGAAGGTCCAGCAAAAACAGAAAAGAAAACAGCTGTCTGGTGCTTTTATTCTGACGCGGAGACAATGGCATCGGTCTGAGAGGGCAGACTGCTGATTCACATTTGACAGATGAAATCACATGAAACGACGTCAGGGGAAACGCAAAAAAAAAATACTCCACAAGCTGCACAAAACATTTCAGTCACCGTCAGAACGACTTGAACTCAAGGAGACAAATGTTAAAAACAGAAATAGTCCCTTCAATACGATGCATTCGTGTGCAATAACTCACTTTATCATCATATTACGTCACAGCCTTCAGCCCAGTCAATATTTGTCGAAGGATAAGCGGGCAATGAGGAAGTGATGATCAAAAGGAGGGAACTCCCCTGTTTTCTAATCCAATCACATTAAAGTAAACTAGTGTTGGTGCTGCAACTGAATGTTTCTGATATTAAACAAATACCTAAAGGGTCCATTTAATCATCTAATAACACGTCTCGGAGTCCTGGAGAGCTTAAGCTCCAGGTTACTGTGAAGCCTTCATTTTCACTTGTAGCCTGCTTAAGACTGACTAAATGTTATGTAATGGAATTAATCTGCTGCCCGCTGGGCTTCAACGCACACGACTCGGCTAGCTGCTCTGTTTAAGTCTAACAGAGAAAACATTGCCCCATTTACTAATATCCAGCTGTAATTATGAGAGATCAAATGAGCCTTAAATAAGGATATAAACAATAACAATACCAATCTGATTATAAAGAATAATTACTCCCTTAGGCATATTTAGGTGCAAACAATTATCAGCAACATTTAAAGCAGTAAATAATATGATTTTTATTTATATCTTGCTTTGTTTTTGCTTTGTGTTTAATCAGGTTTTTTAAAAAACAATATATTTCTGTCAGTGCAAGATAATAATCATGTATTATTAGATATTATTAATAATAAATAAACAAGTACATAAATAAATAAATAAATTAAGAAGTTTATGAATTAATTAATTAATTAATAAACAAGTACATGAATTAATTAATTAATAATTAATCAAGTAAATAAATGAATGAATGAATGAATTAATTAATTAATAAACAAGTACATCAATGAATTAATGAATTAATAAATAAACAAGCACATAAATAAATT
>CAKAOH010023295.1:0-34678 GCA_916701665.1 Sebastiscus tertius
ATATATATATATACAGATATATATATATCTAGATATATATATATATCTAGATATATATACAATTTCAAGGTTGAAAATCTACATTTACATTTCAGTTTGTGTACGGATTAAACAAACAAGATATAACATGTTGGACAAAGCCAGGTTAGCTGTTTCCCCCCACTTTCAGTCTTTATGCTAAGCTAAGCTAATTGCCTAAACTATTCCTTTAAAATAGTATTTAACAAAAAATTTACAGTTTTAGAAAAAAATATACAGATTAAAATATTAGATTTTTAAATCAGAAACATAAAAATTGATTAGTTTGTCAAATAATAAAAATATGTCAAATCAGTGCTAGTTGATTGTTCAGTACGACCACTTAAACAACTTTAAATAAACAGTTTGCAGACTGTAAACAATGTTGGTTAAAGTTATTATGAGTAAAATCAAACCTTTCTGCCCCTGTTGTCTGAACACAACTTATACGTTTACAGATTTCTGCCTCTTCAGTACTGTTATTTGTGCTTTAAAATACACATACAATACAAATAACTTCATCTGTTATTCTCTTTTTCATGAATAATATAAAAAAAGTCAAAAAGAAAATGTATGGTACGGTAAAGTTGTTCTGATCTCTCTGCTCAGCAGGATCCAGATGAGAAGGTGTCTTTTCTTTTAGAATAAACTCTCTCCCGTTCTCTTGTCTTAACCCACATCGTCGTAGTCTTCTTCACCGTCTTCATCTCCGATGTCATCGTAGTCATCCGTGGAGATGTTGTCTGCTGCTGGATCTTGACCATTGTATAGAGGAGGAGGAGGAGGGAGAAGCTCCTCCTCATCATCCACCTTCACATAATCAGACTGCTCGGCCATGTTCTGATAGTCCTCGGGCATGTCCTGCACATAGTCTGGGTTGGCCTGTTTGTACGCGGCCTTGTCCTGCTCGTAGTCTGGGTCGGCCTGCTCGTAGGCGGGGTCGGCCTGCTCGTAGTCGGGGTCGGCCTGCTCGTAGTCGGGGTCGGCCTGCTCGTAGGCGGCCTTGTCCTGCTCGTAGTCGGGGTCGGCCTGCTCGTAGGCGGGGTCGGCCTGCTCGTAGTCGGGGTCGGCTTGCTCGTAGGCGGCCTTGTCCTGCTCGTAGTCAGGGTCGGCCTGTACGTAGTCGGCCTTGTCCTGCTCGTAGTCGGGGTCGGCCTGTACGTAGTCGGCCTTGTCCTGCTCGTAGTCAGGGTCGGCCTGTACGTAGTCGGCCTTGTCTTGCTCGTAGTCGGGCATGCCCTGTACGTAGTTGGCCTTGTCCTGCTCGTAGTCTGGGTCGGCCTGCTCGTAGGCGGCCTTGTCCTGCTCGTAGTCGGTGTCGACCGGCTCGTAGTCCTCAGCCAGGTTCTCATAGCTTTGGGCCTCTGAAACAACAAATTTCGTATCAAAGAAGAGTTCATTATTACTATATTCTAAATGTGTCCCAGTTTATTCCTGGTTGCAGTGTGTATGTGAATATCATCAGCTGACAGGAAGTACACATGGACCCAAGCTGTTGCCTAGCAACGCATTTCTGTTGCAATTCCATCAAAAATCAAAATGCGCTAAAACGGAGCGTTTCAGACGGAGGGTGAATACAGGTATATTCAGACAGACAGTATGAGGAAAATAATGTGTTTTTTGAACATTACAACATGTAAACATGTTTTAGTAGAAACACAAAATACAAGTATGAACCTGAAAACGAGCACGGTATGGGACCTTTAAGTTGGACCTTTCTTTATGTTTTTCACACCTCGCTAATGCTAAAATCCTAATGTTAGTGTCAAATGTTGTTATACAAAACTCAAAATCATTTATTTCGATGTGATTTGAGCTGTGAAAATCATCTACACTTCTCTCTCAGTCTGATTTGATAATGAATGGATGAGTTTCGGTTCAGAAACTCCAGTTTAGATTAAAATATGTGGTTCTCTCTTGGATCTGAGTCCAGTTTCTGTTTTTTGTTTCACTGCCCTTTATGATGTCTAATGTTACTGTCATCAGTGGTCACATGTTTGTTTGGTTTGTCAAGACAAATTCATCTGATACCACGAATAAAATCCTCCTTTTCTGTTGCCCTTTAGATGCTGGGTTAATGTCAAATGGCAGATGGGATGAGGTTTTGTATTCAGTTCTTGTGATGATGTGGTGGAAATGAGTAGACGAGGATGTGTGGTTTAGAGGAGGAAGAGGTGATTTTGTGTTGTGTCTTGCCTGCTGTGAGAAACTGTGTCCGAGGAGGTAAAGGTGGGGTGACGGCTGTAGGGCTTCTCTCCTGGTAGTTGTTGCTCCTGAGAAGTCAAGAAGAAGAAACGTATGTTTTGGAGTTCAAATTCCAGATTCAAGCCCTTTATTGTCATCGTGTAGTACAACGAAATTAGATTGTGACAATCCCATAGGTGCTAATGAAAAGATAATACAAATAAAAAAAGAGATAGTGCAATATAAATATTAAAAATATAAAAGATAATACAATATAAAATATAAAAATACAATATGTATATTGATGAGATGACAGTTTTGCCAGATTATTGCACAAAGTGTCCGTCAGATAATTATATAATTATTGCACAGAGTGATCAGCTTATGTTATTGCACATATCCGTAACAGTAGATTTACAGTATTTACATTGCAGTGTTTAGTGGAAAATATGACCTTAACAGACAGATTTAAGTTTGGTATAAATCTTCTCATCTAACTCTCGACAAGAAAGTGAAACTTTTCCTTTTTACAGTTCACTAAGATCAAGTGTATTTAATATTAAACGTGAGAGTGTATATTCATATATTACTTGACAGTGAAGTTGGAAGATCTCCTGTGAAGCTGATAGATTCTCTGTTTTCCTTTAGAGAAACAAAAAGAATGTGCAGTTAAATTCAAGCAACAGGAAAAAGAAAAGTCTTGCATGAAATGTTAAAAACGTTGATGTCAAATCGTTGTGCATTATGAAAATCAGAGGGTTTTTATTTTGGTGATGCAAAATGAGGACAAAAATAAATACAACAGCTTTAAGTAGGACATAATCATGAGAAAACCTAACAATACACATTTGTACATTAAATCTGTTTATGTCTAAATTTATATCCATACAGTATTCATGTTTTCGTAATCCTCTTTTATCTCCACATGTGCTTTTACTCGTGATTATCAGTTATATTTTGTTCCCTTTATTTGCTCTGTGTTTATCTACATCCTAAACCATCACGGAGCCCCTCTCTCTCTCTCTCTCTCTCTCTCTCTCTCTGCTGCTGTAGCCCACTTTCCCCCTCAGGGATCATTAAAGTTTCATCTAAGCTAATCAAATCCAGAGGGCACCACTAATAATAGCAATTCATACAATTATAATAGTTTTTCTTCTGCTTTGCAATGAACCCTCAGAGTAATGCTTTCACAGTTATAATGGCAGTCTGTTTGGGGTTTGGTTTCTCTTCCTGCTCTGAATTTGCATGCGTGGTAGTATATTACTTTTCCAGTTAACAAAGTTAAAAAAAAAGAGGTAGTTAACGATACTGAAAATGAAACTAATGTCTTCTGCTGACTTCTTTTTACTGTACATTTAACTTTTACTAGAAATTGCTTATGAACATGAAGGCCTAATAAGCAGATTGAAAATTGGCTGATGATACGCCACCCTTCATCCAGCGGCAAATACATTTACTCAAGTATTTCTATTTTCTGCTACTTTGTACTACAATTAAAAAAATAATAAAATAATAATAATAATAATAATAATAATAATAATAATAATAATAATAATAATAATAATAACTGAAAAAGCTGTAAACTGTATTTGTATAGCATCTTTCATACAAGAGATGCAGCTCAAAGTGCATCATATTAAAACATTAAGATGTAAAATAAAACCAGAAATAAAAACACATTATAATGATAAAAGATAAAATCAGTGACCTAAACAATCCGCTAAACAGCAAACTTTGGATTTCCAATTCAGAGTCGAGGGAAATATTTTTTACTTCACTACATGTTTGACTGCTTTAGTTATTTTACACATTAAGATTTTACAAATAAACATTGATGAACAGCATGCATAGATTACACTAACAAAAAAAGTTAAAATTAGCTCTACTTCGACCATACACATGGACAATGTTTCTACATTATTTATGGATTTATTTATTTATTTTATTAATCATCGCATATAACACATCAAATAGATAAATGTAACAGTAAATCAACTATGTAATAATAATAATAAGAATAATAATAATAATTATTATTATTATAATTATAATAATTATAATACTTATAATAATTATAATAATATTCATTCACATGTCTTAAGGTCAAAGGTCAAGGGACCCATTTAAAAATAGCCATGACAGCTTTTCCTCTCCATAATTTAGTGTAAGTTTGTAGAGTTATATAACCTCCTTGACAAGCTAGTATGACATGGTTGGTACCGATGTAAATATAAATATCTTCACTCTAGCTTTAAAACTGATCCTAACTATAAGTTGCGTTGATGCGTTAAAGAAATTAGTGGCGTTAAAACAAAACCAGGCTGTTTTTCTGACTTTTTAGAGATACGTGGTTCTCACAGGACAGCGACGCTACAAACATATAATGATCTTATAGACCATGATGTATTGCTGTAGATTAAACTAGCCAGCAGTTTATAAAGGAGTTAAAATGCAGTAAACACAATAATGCAGCAGTAAAACACTGACAGGGACACAATACTTTTCATACTTAACATACATTTTGATGATAATACTTATAAACTTTTACTTAGGTAAAGTTTTGAATTCAGGACTTTTACTTTAGTGGAATATTTCCACAGTGTGGTATTAGTACTTTAAAGGATCTGAGTACTTCTTCACCACTGTTAAACACACGTTGGAGCACTTTTTGTCCGTATACAGTTATGTAAGATAAAATACCACAGCGGGGTCTGGATTTTATTAATATTGATGTCATGACTCATAATTTCCCACAGGAAAACACACTCCCATGACAAATTATTTCACAGCATATTAAGATTTTCTATACATTTTATTTCCCTATATTACGGTCTAAATGGTGTTTCAAAGAAATATTGAGACTGCTGAGGTGCTAATCTCAGATGGTAAATATTAAAACATGTATTAAACATTCATGAAGATCATCAGGTTGTATTAGAAGCATTCGTTTTTATAATAAGAGCAAAAGAAGAAGTGTGTGTCAGAGCAGGAAAAAGAAGTAAACATTCCTGTTTTAACATGAACGTCCAGTAGCTGTCTGATATACAGTATATGTGTGAGATGAGGTTCAACCTACCTGTTCTTAATATGCACTTGTTGATGCAGATGAAGATAAGGATGATCACCCCACTCGCAAAAATAACTGCAACTAACACCCATAACCAGAGGTAACTGCGCAAAAGCTCCATGGGCACTCTGCTCAACACAACAAAAAGATTACAGAGAAAAAGAAAAGCTCATTAAAAGCTGTGAAAGACTGATTCTTCACTCTGAGTTGTTGCTTTTCAGTATACAGAACTGAGGATCGGAAAGAAGACCATTCACCACTTCCTCTTTTCTGTTGACTAAGTCTTAAGGTTATTTTGGTGTTTATGTTAGCGCTCTGAGAATCCAACTGACAAGCTCTAGGGACTTTTTACTTGTGAAGAAGTCTACCAAAAATGTGATAACTTTTGTTTCGCTGTGTCTGCACTTGACATAAACTCAGTTTTCAACTTAACTGTTTATGTCAGCTAGAAAGATGTATTTATATTCCCTTATCTATATTAACAGAATTAAATAAATGTTCTTTTTCTGTTTATCTGCACACCACCCATATCCTCTCTTTGCACCAGCTTCCTGTCAACTTCCAATAAAAAGACAAGTCTGACAAATACAGCTAATTCTGGGTTTACGTCTCGCTGGATATTCTGATATTTTTCCACACATAGATGAACATAAAAGTGTTAAATTATTTTCTTCAGAACCAAATTTTACAGTTGAATGTAGGCCTAATCTTTACATTTTATACTTCCCTTAAATAATTAATAAGTTAATCATAAATCATTTTATAATAGACCTAGATTTTTGGATTCATTCAAGTCCAAAATGTTATTTTTATCACATCAACTTCTTTCCAAATACTCAGAATGTGCCTTACCTTTTCAGGGAACAGCTTATGTCTTCAGGGCTGCGTTAAAGTGGGTGGAAAAGTCTCAGTTAATGGATGACAAAAGCAGATTGCTTGTATTTATTTGCATGATAGTTTCTAATTTACTTACTTTAACCAAAGAGACTTTAACACCTCCCCACCCTCTGCCATGCTCCAGTGACTACAGCATGTGTGTGTGTCACAAGCATACCAGATGTAGCTATACATCTGTGTGAAGACTTGAAGTTTGATGTTTTTTGTGTTAGATGATACTCCTCACTCAGTCTCTGTGATGTTAAAGATATCAAAACCAATACTTTATGCATACATTTCCCATTGAGAATAGCCAGTGATGTCAATGTCTTGTGAGAGCTTTTATGTCAAAGAGCAGAGCAGAGCATTACATCCATTTCCTAGTCTCTTTATATTTCCAGTTCCTCTTAACTTAGCATTTACATAAGTGTTAATCACCATGTATCACCACCTTTAGGAACTAGATTTTAAAGATAAGATTAGATAAGATATTCCTTTATTAGCCCCGCAGTAGAGAAATTTGCAGTGTACAGCTGTAAAGGGGATAGTTCAAAAAACAAGATGCATCAGCTAACACATTAAAAAAGAGATAAACAAAGTGTAGCAAAATATGAACCATTTAAATAGAAGGATGTAAAAAAAATAGGAGCAGTATATACAGTATTGACAATAAACAGACTATTAACAAAATTGCACAAGTGGAAAATGATATTGCACAGTCAGAATTAATGAAATTCCACCTGAAAATATTAGGTTATTGTCAGTTTTTGGTGTGCAAGTGTAAGTGGTCTACTGGGAGCAATGCTGGTTGTGGAATCTTTATCTTTATTATAAATATTTTATATTCTATTTAGGATTTTTGCTGAACTTGTTTCTTCTCTTTATTTTTCCATCTTACTACGTTTATTGTTATGCATCAAAATACCAAGACAAATCCATTGTATGTGAAAACCTACTAAGCCTTAAACTTAAAAATAAATAAATAAATAAATAAATAAATAAATAAATAAATAGAAGGAAGTATAAAAATAAGCATAAGTGTTGTGCGGCCGTCTTTTTAAGTTATTTTTAACTGTGTCAAAATCTGAGAAAATTTGAATGAGGAACTTGATAGTTTCTATTTCTCAGAAAGAAAATTATATCTAAATTGCTTTTATTTTGATAGGTAACACCGGAATCACAAAAAGCTAGCTAAATTTAGCAAACAGGAAATGGGCGGTTTGCCTTCAAAATAATAGCGTAAATAATTGTTAATTTCCTGCTACAATGTAGCACATATGAAGAAATTAGGAAAATTAAATGTAAAACTCCAAGATTTTGATTCCCTCTCTGACCAAAATAAAATACAACATCTACTTGGAGAAAATAGTGTCATCAGCATAGAAGCTGCAGGATATGTCAGTGCATGTCAGCCTGAGAGACAACCACAACAACACATAATAGATGTAACTCACACACTGCCTTTTATTTACTCCTATACTTCACGTTTTTTTTTTTTTTTTTTTTTACATTTTATCCTTTGATATTGCAATATATTGTTATTAATTGTTTTTTATTTGTTAGTTTGTTTTATTGACACAACAAACATTAATTACTTCCTTATTGTTTTCTTCCATTTACATGCATGTTAATTTTAAATGTCTATATATTGTAATTTGCTTTTAAGGGACTGTTTGCAACTTTCAGAAATGCTTATTAACAGTGACACCTGTGACTGTTAGGTCAACTTAAGTCAGCGTTGGGTTCGTGCTTGCTCGCTCTAAATAGACATGAACAAGCATTACTAAAAACAGTGAGGCGACACACGTCAACTAAAACCACAATATCACTCTATATTTCACCGGCTTGGCAGTAATGTTAGCTGACCAGACGAAGGTCTCTCCATGAATCACATCCTAGTGTTGGCTTTTCCTGCTACAGCTGCCGGGGCTGAAGCAGGAAAAGAAACGTTATCGCCACCGACCGCGGCTGGAGGGAGACACCGGCACCCGGTCAGAGACGATAACGTTACCCGCTGCGGAGCCCCGTCACTTCATAAGACACAGGAAACCTCTATTGGTCTGGAGGAGCTGCAGCATTTATTTCTGCACAAACGTCCACTGTCCCCCACGTCCTTCGACCGCGCCAACATTGTTTAACAGACGGGCTTCACTAGATATAACTTTGCTGTTTTGGTGCTTCCGTGTAGTTTGTGTTGGAGTCTTGTCTGAACAGCGTAGCCACACGCGAGCGCGCATATGCCAAGTGTGCATATGACACCGACCCGGATTGATTTATACGTGTAAAGTTACAAACAGTCCCTTTAAGTGCTATATATATACTGTTAAACTATCAAAACGCTCAATATACGGAGAAACTCACACAACCCGTATTCAGAAATTGTGCGTTTGAAACAAGCCGTTAGGATTTTTGTCCATTTGTGATGTCACAAATCTACAATATTTGGACCATTTCAAAGTTTTAAACGTAAACATACTAAATGTGTCCCAGTTTATTTCCTGTTGCAGTGTACAGTATGTAAATAATATCAGCTGACAGGAAGTAAACATGGACCCAAACTGTTGTCTAGCAACGCAATTCCGTTGCAATTCCGTCAAAATGCGCTAAAACGGAGCGTTTCGGACAGAGGGTAAATACAGGTATATTCAGGCAGACAGTATTAGGAAAATAAAGTGTTTTTTGAACATTACAGCATGTAAACATGTTCTAGTAGAAACACAAAATACAAGTATGAACCTGAAAATGAGCATAATATGGGACCTTTAATGAATTGTATATATGCATATATGTATATATATATATGTTTTTGTTTTTATTTTGTTTGTTTTTTTTATTTTATTTGTTATTGAATTGAATTGTTCACCTGACAGTCATGATCAATAAAGCAAATTGAATTGAATTGAATATCGATTTTATTTTGAAAGTCTAACCGGAACCAGCCTGGTTTCCACCCTCTGCTAGCTTACCGGTTGTGATGTTAGCCTGTTTTCTGTGTCACTCCTAGCCGCTTATCTCCCCCCACAGCCCGGGTTTAACAGCCTCAAGTCCGCCCTCAGGACACCATGGCCGAGCAGGCCTCGGGACCCCCTCTGTCTGCCCAACATGACGGTAAATATGCTGTTGTTGTTGTTGTTGTTTTATGTGAATGTTGAGGAGCAACGACAACATTAGCTTAGCATAGTTAGCATCATTAGCTCAGTTAGCATCATCAGGGCGACGTGTCACTGGCTGTCAACTGGCTCATATTCAACATTAACACTACGCAGCTGTTATATTATCTCCTTAAAGTTATTACAGCTTCATATAGCTGTGATGTTACCTCCTAATATATAATAATATATTCTCTTTAGCTGGTTAGCTGCTAGCTAGAAGCTAGTCTGACTAATATTGATGTAAAGGTCGACACTAGCTTCTGTTAGCCTGTCAGTCTCTAATCATATGGATTATATGGGTCCATTATAATGCGCTGTGTGTGTATGGGCCTGCTGCACTCTCACAGGGTTTGGACCATAATACAGGAGGATCCTGATGGAGAGTTTCTATACCTCTGGTTCTCCTGATGGAGAGTTTCTATACCTCTGGTTCTCAATCAGGGGTCCGGGGACCATCCTGGGGTCCTGCAGGATGATCACCCTCCTGTATTATGATCCAACCCCTGTTGGTGTGCAGGCCAGGCTATACACAGCCTATTATAATGGACCCAGATAAACAAATTAATAATCCTTATACATCCTACAAGTATCTTTGCTGCCTAATTTGTCACCAAAAGATCTATACCTTCTTATATCAACTATATTAATGGGTGCAAACTCATAAAAAAGACACCTGTGAATCACATTATTTTGTGATTCTCTCATGTGAATCTGCAGGGATGACAATTTGACTTTCTTTTAGTCCCAAATGCACATCCTATGAACAAAATAATAATCCTTATACATCTTAAGACATCCCACAATTATGCTTGCTGCATAATTTGTCACCAAAACTTCCACACCTGCTTATATCAACTATATTCATGGGTGCAAACTGTAGCAGTGACTAACCAGGAATTGTTCTACAAAATAAAAATCCAGCAAGATTTATAATCTGCACTCATGGGTTGGACCAGGAGGATGATCATCCTGCTGGACAGTTTCTATACCTCTGGTTCTCAAACAGGGGTCCGAGGACCATCTTGGGGTCCTGCAGGGAATCTGTAGCTGCAGCTTTAAGTGAGTGCAGATTATAAATCTTGCAGGATTTTATTTCACATTTTTTATTGTCACATCTACCAGATAACAATTTCTGGTTAGTCACTGCTACAGTTTGCACCCATGAATATAGTTGGTACAAGCTTGTGTGGATGTTTTGGTGACAAATTATGCAGCAAGCATACTTGTGGGATGTTTTAAGATGTATAAGGATTATTAATTTGTTTATATCAGTCCATTATGCCTGGCCTGCACACTCACAGGGGTTGGACCATAATACAGGAGGATGATCATCCTGCTGGATAGTTTCTATACCTCTGGTTCTCAATCAGAGGTCCGGGGACCATCCTGGGGTCCTGCAGGGAATCTGTAGCTGCAGCTTTAAGTGAGTGCAGATTATAAATCTTGCAGGATTTTATTTTCTAGAACAATCACACCTGTTTGAGATACCCTCCAGCAGGATGTTCATCCTCCTGTATTATGGTCCAACCCCTGTGAGTGTGCAGCCCATATACACACAGCCCATTATAATGGACCCATATAATCCATATGATCCATATTAGTCAGTTTGCACCCATAAAGCATACTTGTAGGATGTTTTAAGATGTATAAGGATTATTAATTTGTTTATATCGGTCCATTATAATGGGCTGTGTATAGCCTGGCCTGCACACAAACAGGGGTTGGACCATAATACAGGAGGATGATCATCCTGCTGGATAGTTTCTATACCTCTGGTTCTCAAGCAGTTGTCCAAGGACCATCCTGGGGTCCTGCAGGGAATGAGTGCAGATTATAATCTTGCAGGATTTTATTGTGTAGAACAGTCACACCTACCTAGATAACAATTCCTGGTTAGTCACTGCTACAGTTTGCACCCATGAATATAGTTGATATAAGCAGGTATGGATGTTTTGGTGACAAATTATGCAGCAAGCATAATTGTGGGATGTCTTAAGATGTATAAGGATTATTGTTTTGTTTATAGGTTGTGCATTTGGGACTAAAAGAAAGTCCAATTTTCATCCTGCAGTTTCACATGAGAGAACCACAAAATAATGTGATTCACAGGTGGCTTTTTTATGAAGCACCCTCAGTATTTGTTGGTAGTGTCAGGGGTTGTAAAACATTTCCATTTCATGCCATGTACAATTCCTCCATTTGATCATTTGAAAGAGCCTCATATCCAAGAGAGTGGGAGTGTGTGATTTAGTCATAATCAGATAAACCCAGAGAAACCTAAAGCAGTTCAGGTTCAGCAGGTTCAGCAATCCTATATCTTGACACCTGAAATGAAAAATGTATTGATTTTTGGCCATTTCAATCAATATTAGGAAATGGAGCATGTTGTAATGGTTTTAGCATGGTGTAATACAGGTTATGAGGATGCTTTTGGTTATTGATCTTCAAAGGTTGATTGACTATTAACGCTCCGAAGTAGGGCTGGGCAATATGACAATATGTATTGTCAAAACAATATAAAAATGTCTATCTTGTATATCTTTCTATATCATTTTTATCACAATAAAGACTAGGTCTATATTTGTTTGTTTTTTCTCTATAATTTCACTTAGAGGTCAGAGGTCAAGGGACCCCTTTGAAAATGGCCATGCCAGTTTTTCCTTGCCAAAATTTAGCGCAAGTTTGGAGCGTTATTTAGCCTCCTTCAGGACAAGCTAGTGTGACATGTTTGGTACCAATGGATGCATTAGGTTTTGTAGTTTCATATGATACCAGTATCTTCACTCTAGCTTTAAAACTGAGCCCGCTACAATGTAACAATCACAAGTTGTGATAATGCGTTAAAGAAATTTGTGGCGTTAATACGAATTTGCGTGAGTGCGTTATTATCGCGTTAACTTTGACAGCCCTAAAAATGATCTGAAAAGATGACTGTGACTGTTGGTGTACAGATAACTGGCGGCAGGTGTGGGTGGATGAATTATATGTTTGTTTTTTTTCTGTCTTTTTCATTTATTTCCCTATTTTTTTCCTCACAGTTATCTGTCAACTGCATGCTTGTGCTGTTCTGTGTGAAAGGTGTAAAATTAATCATAAAACAATAAAAAGCTGGTCTTTTCAGGTGGTTTATAGCATGCAGTTTTGCATAGTTCTTTTTTTATTGCATATAATACTGCAAATGCTCAGAGGTAAAGTCAGGTCTTTATCCACTTAAGTGTCCGCATTGACCCTGTTTATGATCTCTAATCATCTCTAAAGCCTCTTTTCTTATACTATTGTTTCCCGGACTACTTTTATTTGGTATGTTCACGTTAATTCAGCATACTGATTCTAGATGTTTCCGCACAAGTGTGACTGCTGAAAAGTGGAGTGAGATTGAGCTTCATCCATATTTGCGTCTTCGGTGAATTGATTGTTTGTTGGTTAATAATTGCTGACTTTGTTTACATGCATGTGATCTTTGTGCATTCTTAAACTGAATGAATGACTTTTTCATACCGAAGACAGACCCTGTGACATAAGCTTGTTTGGGTAGCCATTATTTTATAACTGTAGGAAAGCTAAGTAAGTTTCCCTCTGTGTTTTGAGTTAAAGTGCAAAAAGAGCTTAACATGCTGTCTGTGTAAATTCACCAAGAAACCATGTGAATGTGTGTTGAGCTTAAATGTGGTGATGGAATTTCTGCTTTAGAGTCGGTTCAGCTGTCACATGATCGTGGTGGAGAGTTGTGCCGAAGCGCTCTGCTGCTTCTGCTAGTAAATGTTTCCATTCGTCTGTCTGTGTGTGATGGTATCATCGCCTCTCTGTCCTCGCTCTGCTGGTTTTGAATAAGAAAGGAGATAAATAAGATAAAGAAGCAATAGATGCCTTGTGACTTGAAGCCAGTTTGGAAGACTTTTGTTCATCAGTTTAGACTTTGGAGTATTTGTTTGGAAAGACTAACAAGTAACCAGATACTGCATTGATAATTACAAATGATATTGTGTGACTAGCTAGTCTTCCGTATGCTTAAATGATCCTGAAATCAGGGCTGTAGTCCAAAATCACAAAAGCAACAACCGATCTCGTTAAGTTTGTTAAAATAATTATGGCTACCTTTAGGTAACTATTGAATTGTTAGTAGGGCTGTGTATTGGCAAGAATGATTAAATATATTGCGATATATTGAGATACCGTAAGCAAGGTGATATATTGCGATTTTGTTTTTTTAAATTTATTTTAGGAAAATTAAAATTGAAAATGGCCATGGCAGTTTTTCCTCGACAAAATTAAGCCTGACATTGGAGCGTTAAACAAAATTTGTGGCGTTAAAGCGATTTTGCGATAACGCATTATTATCTTTGACAGCCCTAATTAATATATAATATAATAATAATACACTTCATCTGTATAGCACTTTTCTTAACAACTTTACAAAGTGCTTCACAACAAGAAAAACATTTAATAATAATAAAATACAAATAAAATACAATATAGATAAATAAACTGCATTGAAATAAAATTCACAGAGATAAAATGTTTTTCTTTTTTAAAAAAGAATGTTTTGAGAAGAGAAAATAACCTGGAAATGGAAGCATTACCATATATCATCTAGCTACTGTCTAGTTTAGACTACTCACTAAAGTACTACTAAACTAGAATCATCATTTAGTCTCTAAGCAGCTACTATTTGTGTCAAATAAATACAAATACAGCTGCAAATAACAATTATTTCCATTATAAATTAATTATTTTCTTGATAAATCTTTTGGTAGTGAAGTAGTGAAAAGTGGCCGTCACAGTTTCTAAACTGACATCTTCAAATCTTCTTGTTTTGTCCAATTTAATATTCAAAAATAGTCACAGAAGACAAAAAAACAAAACTAACAGCAATTAGTTATCTATCAAACGTTTTGTTGATTATTTTGTTGCTGCTGAATTTTATTTGTTATGGTTATTTGATTGCTCATTGTCTTTACTTATAAATACATTGCAGCCGAAGTGAATGAAAGTTGAATTTGTACATTAATGTCTTTAATTTGTAGGTTGAGATTTATATTTATGTAATCAGCAGATGATTAATTACAGCCTTTTGTGTTTTCCTCTCTGTCATCCAGAGGTGCTCCAGCAACGGGTGGCCGCTCTGGAGCAGGAGAGGGCTGAGTTCATCAAACTCAAGCAGCAACTGGAGGCCGAGTTCAACCAGAAGAGAGCCAAGTTCAAAGAGCTCTACATGTCCAAGGAAGGTAAGGATCCCATAACCGTCATGTGTGTCATTTCCTGTTCTTCTTTCTGTTCTTGCACATTTGCCTCCATCATTCATGTCACCTCCCCTCCCTCCCTCCCCCCAGAGGAGATGCAGAGGCAGAACAAGGTGCTGGAGGGCGCCCAGATCGAGCTGAGGTCCGTCCAGATCCAGCTGACTGAGTCCCGTAGCGAGATGGAGAACATCAAAGCGGTCGCCACCGTGTCGGAAAACACCAAGCAGGAAGCCATCGACCAGGTCCGCAGCCAGTGGCAGGAGGAGGTGGCCTCGCTGCAGGCCATCATGAAAGGTATAACTGAGCAGTGGAAAAGTTTAATCCTACTCCTAATCATCCTAATCATATGGCATCATTTCACAAAGAACATGTTGCTCTTTAATACAGCTAATAGTGTAATTATGCTGTGGAAATTTGACTTAATGCCCAGACTTTCATCAAAAGAGAGAGTGATTTGTGATGGCTCACATGGCATGAAGAGAGCAGAGAAATGGCTGAAGTTTGGGAAGAAAAGGGCAGTGACACAGCTGTAAAATATTGGAAGAACCATCAAAATTAAAAAGTTATTTTGCAAAGAGTGTCAGAAGGATGCCAGCATTTTTATATTCTTGTCCTGAACCTGAACTCTCTTCCTGTGAGTTTTTGCTCAAAGTCGGATTCACCAAATTCTTGTAACTGCACGAACTTGTCGTAAAGTGCTTGTTTCAACTTGATAACTTCATCAATTAAATTTAGCAGTGTCAGAAGTGTTAATAGGAGACTCCAAAAAAATGAAAAAACACCTGTCAGCGGCAAGCTGTTCCACAACAGAAGTAAAGAAGGAATGCTTTGACATTCATGTAAATGCAAAATAAACGGGGCGAGTCCATTTGTGTTCTAGTGTAACAGAACAAATTTCTGGGGTTTCCCCCTTGGCTGAATGATTTGTGTATATGTATATTATATGTCCTCTGTTTCATTGTATGCTTTCCTCTCTGTCGTCCAATCAGAAACTGTGTGCGAGTACGAGGTCCAGTTCCACCAGCGTCTGGAGCAGGAGCGAGCCCAGTGGAACCAGTACCGGGAAGCAGTGGAGAGGGAACTGGCTGAGCTGAGACGGCGCCTCACCGAGGGCCAGGAGGAGGAGAACCTGGAGGATGAAATGAAAAAAGTAGGCGTCACCACTGTAACTTTTGGATGGAGTATTTTACAGACTAAAATTCAGTTTCTGTAAGAATCATAAATTGTAACTTGGTGTGTAGCTGTACACATATTTACAAGTTTAATGAGGGAATGTAAAAACCCTTTAAAGGCCCAGGAGGATGCAGAGAAGCTGCGTTCAGTGGTGATGCCCATGGAGCACGAGATCGCAGCCCTGAAGGCCAAGCTGACGACAGCCGAGGACCGCGTGAAGGAGCTGGAGGCCTCCAAGGTTAGTCAGCAGTAAATTGATGAAGACGAGAGGTGAAGATGATGTTAACCCGGCATGGCAGCTGGTGTTTTCTAAGTTAATTAAATTGGAAGTGGTTCAATATATTCCAAGTAAAAAGCCTATATATTTACAGTGTTTTGGGTGAGTTGTACATTCATAAAAGTTGCCATTTCTTTAGCACGAAAAAGAAAGTAAAGTTATTCTGCACCTAACAAGTGTTTAAGTGTCATGTAGGTGTGAAAAATGTCTGTTGAATGTTTGCAGTGACAGTTCTTAGAGATTGAAGTGATTGTGGTTGCGACTGCGGCTTGTCTGTTACGATGCAGTGAGTGCAGTGTTAACCATATTTTGGTGAGTGTACTATAAGCGTACAGATGGACTGAGGAGACATTTTTATTGGCTCTTTGAAAACTTGTCACCACTGGAATTCATTTCAAAGGGCGGGTCCATCTGCATTCTTTTACATTTTTCTTAAATGGAAACGCCCACTAAGTATACATACAACATACCATGTACGTATGCTCCTGTGTTCTGCGAGGTCAAATTACAGTTTTTGTGAATGTAGTCTGGTGGCTTTGAAGAGAGCGATATAACGTCTCCAGTTCCCTGTGAGAAAGGGTTGTTTGACGGCGAGGTAAAGCAGCTGTGGATGGGAGCAGCAGAAAAACGTATTTTAGCCACCTAAAAAAAATCAATATCGTTTTAAGTGTACGCTATATTTTGAATATTTTCACCACTTTACCTGGCCGTTATCTATGCTCTTTTCAGAGCCACCAGACTTCATTCACAAAAACAGTAATTTGACCTCACAGAACACGGGAGTTGCTGCTCTACTGCTGCATCGATCAATATGGAGCAGCGTCATCATGCAGAAACCTACTAAATTATAATATAATAATTGCCAACTATTTTGATCAAAGTTTTTTATGCAAAAATGGCGGAAAATGCTGTTTTCAGCCTATTTTTCTCTGTTATATATCATATTTAAGGGAATATCTGTGGGTTTTGGACAAAACAAGACATTTAAAGACATCACCTTGGACATTGAGAAACTGGGATGGACATTATTCATTATTTTCTGACATTTTATCGACCAAACGATTAATCAGTTACTCGAGAAAATAATCGGCAGATTAATCGATAATGAAAATAGTCATTAGTTGCAGCCATAGATCAAATGGCTGTGTAACGTGACAGGGGTCACTTGTAGTGCTAAAACCACAGACTCATATAGACACAGTTAGCAACGAGCTGGTGAAGAAAGGGAAGCATTTAGCAGCTAAAGTGCCGAATATTTCCCTCAGGTGTTGATGGCGATGAAAGCAGAGCTAAAAGGAGAGTGAACATTGGACTTACTCTCGTCTCCAAACTCTGCAGTTACAGTAACTCCTGATAGAGAAGTTTCTACAAGACGTTTTAAGCTTGAAAGCAAGTATTTCTTTTCCAGGTCAAGGAGCTCAATCATGTCCTTGAGGCTGAGAAGTCGTGCCGTACGGACCTGGAGATGTACGTCGCCGTGTTGAACACTCAGAAGTCGGTCCTGCAGGAAGACGCAGAGAAACTACGGAAAGAGCTCCACGAAGGTACGTAGTTCTGTTTATTATTAATGAACGTCCTTTTGATGAAGAGAAGAAATGTTACGGCTGCACAGGTTGATGAGAGAGGAAGACTTCAGAGAGACAGAACTGATTAGAGAGAAACAGATCTGAGATCCCTCATTAGTGATGAAGATCAGTGAGTTATTTACATTATTAATATATTTTTTTCTTTATAAAAGTCACTGTGAAATATAACTTACTGTATGTGTCAGAATCTGACACAAACCTTTCTATAAGCAGTGGTGGTTCTGTACTTAAGTACAATTTTTGTGGTGCTTTACTTGAGTATTTCTCATTTATTGCTACTTCTACTCCACTACTTTATTCTGAGAGTTGAAGTTACTTTTCAGATTAAGATTTTACATAAAACAATACAAGTTTATAAAATAAAATACAACACATTGTGTAAGATTAAACTAGTGGTTCCCAGTGTTTAAGTCTTGTGACCTCGTTAGGTATAATTTTGTCAGTCGTCGTGTTTCCATTTAATTATCGAGTGAATTTCAGCAGAAAAACATATTTTAGCCACCGAAAAAATGTATATCAGTTTAAGTGGACACTATATTTCGAATATTTCCACCACTTCACCTCGCCATCAGACAGCCCTTTCTGACGGGGAACGAAGCTTTATATTGTGGTCTTCAAAGCCACCAGACTCCATTCACAAAAACAGTAATTTTACCTCTCAGAACACAGGAGTTGCTGGTCTACCGCTGCATCGATCTGTTAGTTTGTTTGTGCTGTTGTGTGACTTTATGATCTGAACTAACGTGGCGTCCACGGCAGTACATTGCTAAGCTTCCGTGTCCGTAATCCTGTCTGCTTCTCCAAACTGGGAGCACGCCGACGGCCATCTAAGTTAAGTTTTTCCTTTCTATTGCTGCTTTGTTTTTTCAGTCTGTCACAAGCTGGAGTTGGAGCGGCAGCAGCACAACCAGTTGAAACACACATGGCAGAGAGCCAACGACCAGTTCCTCGAGTCCCAGCGTCTCCTCATGAGGGACATGCAGAGGATAGAGAGCGTGCTGTCCTCAGAGCAGCTCCGCCAGGTGGAGGAGATGAAGAAGAAAGATCAGGTATACACACAGACCTGTTATTGTCTCTGTAGACTCAAGTGGTGGCTGAGTAGGGTTGTTTCCGACTCACATTATCCAAATAATTCTAGTTACTCCGTCGTTTGAAAGTCCATAAACAAAAGGCTTATTGAAATGAAATAGATGTAAGAAATTCCAAAATTCATGGCATGTTTTTTGTCAAACAAAAAATCATTTATTAAATCACATTTGTCAGCGTTTAACCTTTCAAAACAATTTTCACTGCGGTGAAAAAACTGTTCTCCGTTCTGCCGCTTGCCACACACAAAGGGAGGCGCGCACCGCGGTCAAATTGAGAAAGAAAACGATCCTGCTTGTGATTGCGATGGTTGTGATCGGAGGCTAATTTTTTTAATTTATTTTTATTGTTTTTTAAATGTAATTATTTGTTTTTGCATTTATTATTTATAAACATAAATAAATAAAAGGGAAAATTAAACAAGAGTAAATAAATTATAATTATATTAATACTACGATAAATAAATAAAGAATCAAATTAAAACAAATTAATTTATGTCACATTTTATCAATTAATTAATAGCGACATTTATTTTTAATATTATTTTGCTATATTTAATGACATTTATTTATTAATTTATTTTTTATTTTGGCAGGTTCCTTCCTCCATACGCTGCAAACTACAACCTCATTAATAAACATGTAGTTAAATTAAACAGCTCAACATTATTATCTTTGTAAAGGCAGAATTTATGGCTGAGCTGTTGTATTGGATATTATATTTTTTTTTACCTAATAAAGTGGAGTAATGGATGGAACTAATACGTAATAAATCTATGCTTAAAACCTTTTCCTGTCCGTCGAAGGAGGAGGACGAGAAGGAGAGGCTGAGCCAAGTGAAGGAGCTGCAGGAGGAGGATGTGGGAGACAACACCGAGCCTCTGGAGGATTATTATCTCGGGCTGAGCGTCGAGGAGGTACGAGCATCACGTAACGCGATACATCCCTCAGAGAGAACAGTGCAGACCCATTATCGTCTTACGTCATACATTATATTCCCTTCAGAGTAATGTGAGCTGCAAACAGGCAACACGGCACCTTCACTTTTGTCCTCGTGTGTTTCTAGCAGCCATGAAGTGCAAACCTGCAAACCTGTGATTATTTGAAATGTATATATTTTTTTGTGATTTAACTCTACCTTGAAGTGGCAATCCTTAATCTTTTTGTTGATACATGAGCTTCAAGTTTCCAGAATTGTGTGCATAGTTCCCTTTTTTTCTGTGTATATAATAGAGAAAAACTGTAAACAGACACCTAGTTTGTAATGCAATACTTTCATCAGTGGGCCATAGGCTCAGTCACCATTGTGTCACCTCCTGCAGCGATAGATAGTGATTTAACAGGCATTTAATTAAATTAAAATCTTGGAGATTGACACTTTTAAAGATTTAATTCTTTTGGTATTTTGTCTTCATATAAAGTTTATAACAGTGGTGGAAAGTACATTTACTCAAGTATTGTACTTAAGTACAGATTTGAGGTACTTTACTTGAGTCTTTTCTTTTCATGCCATTTCTTTCTACTTCTACTACATCTCAGAGGATAATATTATACTTTTTATGTCACTATTATCTTTAGTTACTTAAAAAAATCAAGATTTTTGCACACATGTGAAGAGCTCATAAAACTATTTTGATAATCTTCACGACAAAATCATTTCATGGTCTCAGCTTCTCAAATGTAAAGATTTGCTGCCTTTCTTTTAATAATATTAATAATTGTAGGTGTGAAGGTGTGACTTTAGGCTCGGGGTAATTGTGATGCCAAACAATTGATCGATTAATGGAGAAAATAATCATCAGATTAATCCATAAAGAAGAAAATCATTAGTTAATAGTTCAAAAGGAGCTCCAGCTCAACCAACTACAACAGTAAAATCCTGGGTTTACAGTATGTAAAATAATCTTATGATAGGATTAAAGTGGTGAATTTAGGAGAAAAAAACATTTTTTTTTTTTATAGAAACTCCTCATTTACAGATTTCTCTTATTGTCTCTTCAATCTCTTTCAGCCTCACGCCAACCACAGCGCCCACGGTTCGATGCACTCCTTAGACACTGATGTGGTGGCCGGCGTGGACCCCTACAAGGAAAACCTGCGTAGAGTCCAGTCGACAGACAGCCTCGGCTCCTCGCTCTCCGTCCAGCAGGGACTCGGCGGCCACAACCACAAGGCCAAGTCGGCCAGCCACTTGGACGAGTCGGACTTTGGGCCCTTGGTGGGGGCCGACTGCGGCGTGACGGACAGTAGCTTTGGTGAAACTTCGTCCATCAGCTCCATCAAGCTGACGGCGAGCCACTTCCTGCTGACTAAAGACCAGGAGAAGGCCATCAAGGCCATGACGCCCGAGCAGGAGGAGACGGCGTCGCTGCTGTCCAGCATCTCCCACGCACCTGACACCGCCTTCTTACCGCCGGTGGGCTACAGACTCGTCAGCGACAGCGAGTGGAACCTGCTGCAGCAAGAGGTGCATCACCGTGGCTTTTTTCAGAGACGTTTGTGGTTAAATATACTCCAAACTATTTAATGATTATGACGGGATATTAAACTTATACAGCACTAGGTAGCGATGAAGGTTTTCAAGTGATTTTATGATGATTACCTCCAGGGAATATGTCACTTTTCCCAGCGTTTCTCGCCGTCAGAGCTGTCGATGATCTTTATTCTTTCATATTTACAGTATTTGTTAGATTATAGTTATATTTTTAAGAGAATAATAATTTGGAAAAAACTAAATGCCAACCTCACAGAATCATTTGATCCTCTGTTTTTCAGCAGATCCTCTGTAGATCTATGGGAGTGTAAGGCCACTTTTAAAGGGCTGATCTGAGGTTATTAGTTTAGGTGATTTGAAGTGGGGTTGTACGATCTACTTATCCATAGTCAGTGTATTAACAACAGTAGATGGAGTTTGTAGAAACAGACAGGAGTTCCAGCACGGGAGCAAAGCAATGTACTGCTGTGGACGGGGGCAGCAGCAAAACATAGTTTAGACCCCTAAAATATCAGTTTAAGTGTATGCTATATTTAGAATATTTTCACCATTTTACCTTGCTGTCAGACAGCCCATCATCAAACTGAAGCCGTAGTATCCATCTATGCTCTCGAAAGCCACCAGACTCCATTGAAAAAAAAAAACTGTAATTTGACCTTGCAGAACACAGGAGTTGCTGTTCTTCTGCTTTTCGTTTTTGCTATTGAGTAACTTTGGTGAACCTGACAAACCAAAGTCACACAATAACACAAACAAACTAACTGATCAAGGCAACTCTTTTGTTCTGAGAGGTAAAACTGCTGTTTTTTTTCAAATTAGTCTGTTTGTTTTGACGATAGCATAGATAACAGCTTCAGTTCCCTGTTGGAAATGTCTGTCTCACTGCAAGGTAAAGGGATGAAAATACTCGAAATATAGAGTACACTTATCTGATTTTTTTTTTTTAAGGGTCTAAAATCCGTTTTTCTGCTGCCCCTATCCACAGCAGTACGTTGCTTTGCTCCCGTGCTTGTACTCCTGTCTGTTTCTCCATACTCTATCTACTGTAGGTAATACACTGACTATGGAGAAGTACCTCATACAACCCCACTTCAAATCACCTGAACTATCCCTTTTAAAAGAACCACATTATAAAGTTAGATCGATCTTCCACGCTCAATGCTCCACCTGCTGAATGGCTCTCTGAAATCGGCCCTACTGCTCTGATTTGGGGATGGAGATCTGGCCTTTCATGTCTAATTAAGACACTTGTTGAACAATCTGCATTGTTTACATTTACAGGTTCGCTTCGTTCACGTAATCTAAATACTATTTTGCCACCCAGCTGAACTGTAAAGTGACTTCATAGCATGACGATTATTCGGAAGAAACAGCTAAAAAGTTGATCAAGATTACGGCAATAACAGCAATTTAAGATCCGACTATGACCGTTGCGTGGGAGATATGCACACAAATGCACTCAAGCACAAACATGCTAATAATCCCGGGATCCTGCAGTTATTTATTCCCAAGAAATAGGACGATACTTTGGGCAAGAATTCCCGTTCACATACTGCGATGTCAACTCCCTGAATTCAGGCCTGGGAGAAGAAAGACTTGCGATTCATTCATTCATAATCTTTTTTAATTCATTGTCACAATAGAACACACAAGGTCTTTACAATATCAAGTAGTTATTATTAAGTGCTTTATGGTTTTCTTATTGGTCTGTCACCAGGTGAAAAATGCCGGCAGGAAGCTCGGCCGTCGTTGTGACATGTGCTCCAATTACGAGAAGCAGCTGCAGGCCATCCAAGGACAAGAGGCCGAGACACGAGATCAGGTTTGTGTCTTTGCTGTCACTTTCATTTTTACTACACGAACGTTTGTTGACATCAAACCGCGGATGTTTTTAGAAGCATGGTGATGTGTGGTCTGCAGCAAGAGAGTGTGTAGAGCTGTACTGTCTGCATGTTGTATGATAGTGTTGTGTTTCTCCGTCACGCTGTCTTCCAGGTGAAGAAACTGCAGGTGATGCTGCGCCAGGCCAACGATCAGCTGGAGAGGACGATGACTGAGAAACAGAATTTGGAAGATTCGGTCAAAGTGGGCAACGAGGAAACCGCTGCTAAGGTTTGGATGCATTGAATATATTAATAACTTTATGTTTTATGTTGTTTTAATGCTTGATGTGTGACTGACGGTGAGGACTTTGATACCCAGCCTATGTTTCTTTATGGAGAAATTTCTATCTCAGAATGTTGTTCTCAAATTACATTTAATAGCATTAAATAATGGCTGCAGAAAAATGGTTTATTATTTGAGTAGATTTTTACAGAAAGTATTCCGAGATCGTGATCTTTAAACGATTAATCGTGCAGCCCTAGAAGTAGTGTAGTGAAACCTTGTTCTGCTTGGCTGTTGTTCATTAGGCCTACGTCTATTATATCTGACTGTTTTGAGATGTAGTGCAGTGACTCTGTGGAAGAGAGAGGACATCTATTGAGTAATAATGTGTTGAAAGTGGTGAATTCCTGATAACAGGCACTAGTATCTAATATGTGTAGGTGTATTACCTCAAGTGCACAGTGAGGATTTCTTCTCATCTGCACTGGTTTGGTGTTTCGATGACTTACCGCAGTGGGAGGAGAGGTGCCGTACAGTAGGAGGGAGTGTTACTGGTGGTTGAGCAGTGAAATGCTATTTTTGGTGACGAGGTTCACTGTTTTTTGGGCTTTCCATCATGTGCCTGTTTGCACCAGCTCAAATCTATCTTCATAGGCCTCTCCTAATTCACACAAACTCCTTTTATGTAAGATTTGCTCATCTGTTCACTCTCTATTCTACTCTATTACATCCGACGGTCATCCAGAACTTGTAGAACCTTAGGTATACATGTAAGTCTTGTTTTGACGTCACTAATTGTATAATAAGGTGACTGTACATGTAATTTACTAATTCAAAAAAGTGGATTTAGTGTTAAGTTTAAAGAGATATTATTTGCCCTAGCAGATTTGTGCTTCTAGTTCTCCTTGTCCTGTAAGAGAATAAGAGAATATTACTGCTGTTTCCTCCGAGGAAAAGCTTTTCAGGAGTGACCAAACTCATCATAGTGGGGAGAGAAAGCTGCTTTTAAACGGGAAGAGAGGAGCTGATGTGATTGGCCTTCATTTGTTAATAGTCCACTAACAAACCGCTGATGCAACACGCCCACTGATAATGTGTGATAATGGATTCTTCCTCATCCCACGCTGTTCCCACAAGTGTTCCCATGATGCACCACAGGTCTGCTGCACTCTCTGCACACCATACTTGCCAACCTTGAGACCTCAAAAATCCAAAGTGAGGGGGATTGGGGATCGTCTCCCAGAAATATTTGAGTTTCAGAGACTTTGTTTCCTGCATTCTGGTGACTTTTAAAGAATGTGGGCCTGCACTCTGAAACCCATTATTTCCAGCGGCTTGCGCCATGCCACAACAGCTTTTTGCTGCATCACGCAAAGCCCAACTTCAGGTGCAGCACGCACTGACAATGTGCGCCAAACCTGGCCGAACCCGGCTGAACCTGGTGGCAAGCTCAGCTCAAACCGCAAGCAGCTCTTTTCCCTGAGGAAACGACATTTGTTCTGGCTGTATTGTCGTCTGGGTGGAAAAAGTAGAGCTTATACACACTGTACAGCGTCAGAAACAGGTTGAGATAACGAAAAAGGGAAAGAAAGATGTGAACATTTTCATAAATCAGGAGAAATGCAAGATAATTTTGACCCCGGGAGGAAACCGGGAGAGGGTAATGAAAGACGGGAATCTCCCAGGAAATGGGGAGGGTTGGCAAGCATGCTGCAAACTGTAATGTTTGTATACTGCTCATAAATGCTCAAAAGCTTTGCAAGGATCTTGCAGTGCAGCCGAGTGCTTTAGAACCCCCCCCTTCCCCCCACCACTCACCCGTTACATTAACTGCAGACTTTCTGAAACGCCTTTTGTCAGTTCACAAACCGGCAGGTTCATTTTAGACAGATGTCACAGCTGTGGGTCACAACTGGTCCAGACACTAAGGTCCAGTGTTGAAACCAGGACGGTCAGCTGTCTCTGCAACTTCTGTTGCTTTTTCTTGTCTCTTAACAATGTTTTATTTTTTCTGTCTGTGTTGTAGGTGTCCGCCCTCATGCAGAGAGTGCAGGAGTCAGAAATGCTGCTCAGCACATTACAACAGGCCTTCAGTGAAGCAAAGAGGAACACACAGGAACAGATGGTGAGCCGCCGATTCTTCCTCTGTTGCTTGTTCTTGCCAGCTGTGTTTGGATCTCTTCTTCCTTCCCTAATGTCATAGTCTGCTAATGTTGGCGAGGCTTCGGCCCTTCAAATAAGCAGATCACTTTTTGGTTCTGACAACAGGCTCCAGCGCCGTTATCGCACATGCAGCCAAACTGAATCTCAGCCTGTTAGTGTTTCTGATTTACTTCTCTCCGCCTCTGTGGCAATAATAACGTCACTGTGCCTCCCTACTGCAAATATTTGTTGGAGGTGGAGATGGAGGATTTTTCACTTGTAAAAATTATGTTAAATATGTCGAAATGTTGCTCATCCACCACAACAGAAATGTACAGATGTGTACATCTTACATCACTGCACAATTGCCATTTGCATTGCTAAGTAAAGTAAATGTAAAGTGTAAAATGTGATGTTTGAGAGCCCAAAGTGACATCTTTGATTGTCTTGTTTTGTCCAACCAACAGTCCCGAACCCAAAGATATTTAATTTGAAATAAAATAAAACACAGAAGATCAGAAAATGTTCAAGTTTTAGAAGCATGACGTAACATATATAAATTATCCAAGTTGTTATTGATTTAAATTACTGTCTCAGTCTATTAATTAATTAATCGCTAAACGTTTCAGGTCGACTTTAAACCTAAAAAATAAAGAAAATCATAACTTTTTTTGGAGGTAAAATAGAACTGTTTTTTGTCACTGTTCCTCCTGATCACAAATATTTGAGATTTAAAATAGAGATGAGATATATTGCGTTAAATGTGTCCAGAAACGTACAGATTTGTACACAGCATCACTGCAAATAGTTGAGATTTAATTGGATTGTAATAGGAAGCAATAATGTTGATGATATTTTGAGAGCCCAAGGTGACGTCTTTGATTGTCTTGTTTTGTCCAACCAACAGTCCCAAACCCAAAAATATTTGATTAAAAAATAATGTAAAACACAGAAGATCTGAACAAATGGAACTGTTACCATAATAATTTGCTCTTGGCTGCAGGATTTTTTACTTGTAAAACATTCAGATTCATACATCACTGAAAGAAATGCCTAATGCATTGCTAAGTAAAGTAAGTTCACTTACTTTTTTCTAGCGGATCGCTGTGAGGGGAAAACAGGAGGAAGTGAGTGAGACTGAAACACTCTCAATAATGAATGTGCAGCTGTGAGCTGTGTCACAGCACATGCATCAATGTGCCTTCAAAGCTCAGAAAAATGAGACGCTCCTGTTGCTGCATGTGGCTTTAATCTAAAGAAATATGGGTCTTAATACTGTCATGAATCCAGTCATAATGTCATACCGAGGGGAATGATGGCTCTGCAGGGAGAATCTGGTGAGTCACTCTTCACCATGTGTGGAAGAGCTGCTGGTTCCACATGACAGGAGTTTTTTTTTAAAAAAAAAAAAGGGGAAACAAGCTGACACAGGATGAGACGGAGTGATTTATTTTGGTTGTTTGTTTCAGGCGGTGCTGGTGAAGTCGAGGGAGCAGGTGGCAGACGAACTAAGCCGACTGCAGAGAGACAATGAGAGCCTGCAGGGAAAACACAGGCTGCACGTAGAGCTGCAGCAACAGGAGGACTTCCAGATGCCCAACACTGTGCAAGTACGTGAAGTTCAAACTCAACGTTGGCATCAGTAGTAGAGCTCAAAACTTTCTTTGAACCGACTAACATGTGTTTATAGCACAGAGTATCTAAAACTGTCAAGTACTGCTAGTTTTTTTTATTCTTTGATCCAATAATTCCAGATTTCAATCCATATTTGTTGGCGTTTAACCTTTCAAAAACAACATTTTCACTGCGGTTTGTTCTCCTGCTTGCCGCACATAAAGGGAGGCAGCACTTGTATTAATGGGGCGGTTTAGCAGCAGTCTAACAGCACCATAAATTACATTTATACAACCACAATAACAACCAATCTATTTCGGCTGCTATCTGCATTTGTTTGGCGCTCAGCGCTCCACCAAGACGTCATCACTTTTCATGCCTACCAACTGTTGAAAGATGTTTTATTTTTTATTTTGTTTAGCCTTTATTTAACCAGGAGTAAAGACTCATTGAGATTAAAAAATCTCTTTTTCAAGAGTGTCCTGGCCAAGATAGGCAACAGCACAGTTACACGGTTGCAGACATAAAACTAACATTACAATTTAAAACGAAGACAAAGAGCAAATTACAGAATCATAAGGTATCGAGAAAACATTTAACAGCATTCAAAACATCTACAGCCAGATGTGCGTGCCTCCAAGTCTTTTAGAAGACATTTAGTGAGACCAGCTCTTAAAGATTCAGGTAACTGATTCCAGGAAGAGGGAGCATCATACTTTAATGCCCTTTTTCCCAGTTCATTACGGACTTTGGGGGTAGTTAATGGGATTAGGTCCTGGGAGCGAGGAGAGTAACTTCCTGTTCTATTTTGAAGGATGTAGATCTGTAGGTAGAATGGAAGCAGATCAAGAATAGCCTTATAAATAAGAATACGCCAGAGGTTCAGTCTGAGGGTGGACAAGGCAGACCATCCTACCCGAGCATACAAAGAGCGATGGTGTGTACGGGCTTTAAAATTCATAATAAATCTCAGTGCTCCATGGTAGACAGTATCCAGCGTGCGTAGGCTGTGAGAAGATGCATGTATATAATGTTGTCATAGTCTAGCACAGACATAAAGGTGGCAGCGGCGAGCCTCTTTTTGGCCTCAAAGGAAGTGCAAGACTTTTTTCTAAAATAAAAACCCAATTTTCCTTCAAATTGAGGATTCGTCCATGCTCTAATTCGATCAGTATAATTTGGGTTCATATGAGAAGATGCTTCATGGGCACGCTCCATTTTACACTAAACAGCCAGTTGGTCTTATTTGGCCGAGTCTGCGCTCCATTTAAAAAAAACAAAAACAAAAAAAAACACAGCATGAGCAGTGTCATCCCCATGCATGCCACATGCAGAGTGGCGACACCAGGTTATAGAAAGATAAAGATCCCTGCAGTGCAGAGGTCAGAAGCTAATTGCTTCAGTGTTATCACCCTTTGTGGGCCCCATTAGCTCCACTTTCTGACGAGGTGAGAACACTATTTTCTTTTTTTTATTACAACTGTGTGCTCTCAAACACGCTCATCATCCTCCCACACCGTTACTCTTCAGCGTCTTGTTGAATGATGCTCCGGCGGTATATCTGGCAGAGTGGGCCCGTGCTTTAGTGGAGGTGGAGTAACGCTGATGATCCCGTGACATTTTCAGCTTGTTGGTGGTTGAAACAAGCTGCTCACATAACATTTATGTTATATCAGACTAGTGATTTACTAAAGGGGGTTGCATCATTAAAACTCAAGGAACATTTTAAGTGGAATGTAACTTACAAATATGAACAATTTAAGGCGCCAAGTGATATATTATATATAAACTTAACTGCCAATCCTGTGTAGGTTTTATTTATTCATGCATACATGCAGACATTTTTGTTTTAGAGTTATTAGTATTCAACATCTAACGTAACTTTGTTTGGACATTAAGTGTAACATTGATGGCAAAACATTTTTTTAATTTGATGTGTATTTTTCTGAAATGTAATTTAAAATGTTCCCAGTTTACAATCGCAACAGTTACACCTGGCAGTTCTTAAGAGTGACTATTTAGTGACCGCTAATCTCTCCATTTTAAAGTAGTGATGCACAATCGACGGTTCAAACCAAAAACGGCAAAAAGTTAGATTGTTTTTCCCCGGTGCAAAACAAAAGATTGAAACATAAGCTGCAAATAACAAGATACAAAAACAGGTACAGAACAAGATACAATACAAGGTACTAATAGAGAAATATAAATGTGTACATTTATGTAAACAAATGCAAAGTGAAGTAGTGCACTAAACAACATTTTAGTTTAGATGTTATCACTATATAAATATAGAGGTGTGTCATCAGCATACAACATCACATTTGTGAAGCTATATCTAAAGGGGAGAGACTCGTGGGCATCCATAGAACCCATTTTAATTCACACATCTTGAGGTCAGAGGTCAAGGGACCCCTTTGAAAATGGCCATGCCAGTGTCAACATATAAGTATAGAGGTGTACGTCATCAGCATACAACATCACATTTACCAGCTACGTCTTCCCCAGACATTTAGATGAGAGATAAGGGAAGATTAACTTTAATTAATGGGAAATTGTTGTGCAGCACAACAGTTGTACAAAGTAGGAAAGAGTGCAAATAAAAACAAAATAGAAATAATTAAAGATTATAAATAAGGTCTGCAAACTCCTTCCATATTAACTTCCTTTTATCTTCATGAATTACATGAGCTACGTGATGATGATGATCCCCCTTTTGATGCGTTGATTTAATCCTTCCTCAGGAGCTACATGGCTTGGTGGTGCGGTTACGTGAGGACCTGGTGGCGTTGCGGACGGCCGCCGATCACATGGAGGAGAAGCTGAAAGCTGAGATTCTGTTTCTGAAGGAGCAGAACCAGGCGGAGCAGTGTCTGAAGGAAAACCTGGAGGAGACGCTGCAGCTGGAGATCGAGGGCTGTAAGGAGGAGATAGGTGAGGCTCAGTTAGATCATTGATTAACCTTTGATCAGCTATACAGTAGATAACTAACCAATCATTCTCTAGTAAAGGAATAGTTCACCCAATAGCAATATAAATTGTAAATTGTACTCACTTCTCTTGGCTCTCTATGGTCTAAGAAAAAGTTTTCTATCGAATAGCGTAAAGGAGAGCAGAGTGTCCGTACAATATCGTCACAGTATCGATTGTAATATTTGATTTTCTCCATATCACCCAGCCCTACATGCTTTACATATTTAACTATTTACATTTTTACAACCTCTACTTGCAGTCTCTCTTGTCCTCTCTGCCCTGAAAGTTTAACTAATTTGTTTGTTATGTGACTGTTGGTCTCAGCCAAGTCATGCTTTCCCAGTTGCACTGAGGAGTGCAGAATTTATTGTTTTTTACAGGATCTGTTTAGTGCAAATGGTTTATGTTTGGCAAAATTTTAAATGAGACATGTAGAATATTGTTTGTTTTTTAATGAAATATCACTATTTTAAGCTTAGATTTGGTTACATTTCCTGATGGAAGCGTTTGGCGCACATAATCCGTTCAAGGACCGTCGTAAAGTTGAAAATCCGTTTCAAAGTTTAAAAAGAAAAGATGCTTTTCAAACCCACCGGCAGGTTTTGGGGTTCAGAGGGTGTTAACTTCTTTCCAGCATACATGTTTTTTTATTTTCTGGACATTTTTCACATCCTCTTCTGTTTCTGCTTTTGTTTCTTCTCCATTGATCACTGTCATTCAGACATCTTGGAAGGTATGACAAACACTTTGAGTGAGCTCACTTTAACGGCTCGTATGTGTGTGTTTGTGTGTTTGTGTGTGTTTGTGTGTGTTAATGGTATAGCTGTCAGACTAAGGAATGACTGTAGTGAGTCTACAAGATAAAACATGTTTTGAACTGTCTTAGAACGACTAAAACGTGCATTAATAGATAATTTACCTCACTGAATGTTGTCTTGCCCCACAGATTGTTTATAACGTGTTTCACTGTAGTTATTTAAAGGATGTTTGTGTTTCCTGTTGATTAGTAACCCTGTTGTTCTCAGTATAATGTGTGCACTCACAGCCTAAACCTCTACACATGTGTTGTTGTTCACTGAAAGGACTTGTAGCCGATGTGTGATGAGAGTTCTGTCTGGTGTTGCATTAACATGACGTTTAAACTACAGTAGGGCTGCCGGCTTACAATTATTCTAATTATCGATACAGCAGACGATTATTTTATTTCCAATTTATTTTAATCAATTAATCTTTTCACAAATTCACCGGCACTAGTTATATATTTGTTGACAAGTCAACATTTGGGTTAAAATAACTACAGAAGTGGCGTCACTTAAGTACGGAAGTTACCTGACAAATAAGTCAACATTTGGGTTAAAGTAGTTACGGAAGTGGCGTCACTGAAATACGGAAGTTACATGACAAATATAAGTTCTGGTTAGAAACAGTTAAGAAGCTAAGAACAGTGTATGAGAACAGCCTGATTTATTTGCATAAAGAGCAGGCAAGTGAGATACAATCACAAGTGGTCACTCAAGACTCATGTGGAGATGCATTCTAGTACCAGCTGTGAAGTGACGTACTTAGAGCTGTCCATTTGTGATCGGATCACCCAAGACGCATGTTAATGACGGGTGTGAACAGGGCCTTTTCAGCAAAGCTCTTTGCCTTCACTAAAGGTGCAGCTTTCTTGCATTATTCATGAATTGTCAGATAACGTAACGATCCCGGAGAGATTCAGGTCTTTTGAGATTCAGATCTGTGCAGCAGTGTGATCCTCTAATGATGTCTCCCCTCCCACAGCGTCTTTCTCCAGTCTGAAGACGGAGCTGGAGCGAATAAAGGCGGAGAAGGAACAGGTACTTTACTCCCCGATATCATGCAGTATTACAAAAACAGAGTCACTTTACAGAGTTTTCTGTAATGCACATGCTGCTCATTTTATTTTATGAAAAGCCTGTCAAAAGACCTCATATGATCACTGAGGGTTTTTTATTTTGATCCTGATTTTTAAAGCTGCACTAATCACTATTTTTATGAGTCAAATCATTACATGTTTTAGCTTCTTTTAGTTTAGCTTCTGTTTTTTTTGGCTCCAAAACTTCACTGTTTTGGTTCAGTCTCAGCCCTCTCATCATCAGCATTGTTTCCAGATGCAGGAGGCAGCTGTTTTTAGTGAAAAAGCTCTGTAATATATTATATAATAGACACTCAGTAAGTTTACTTTATGGTAAGTACTAATTCAGATTTCAGATCCTCATTATTCTACATCAACTGTAGTATTCACATCTATAAAACGTGACTTTTTTTAAAGCACTAATAAAGACGAAACAAAAAAAATCTCAACACAACTAACGTTGATTAACAGCATTTCTTTATGTTACATTCCGCATGTAATGTAACAACGTCATTACGAGCATGCAACGTGATGACGTGAAAGACAGAAGCCTTGAATTTCTGCTGCAAAAAGAACGAACGCTCGAGCTATTATGGTTTTCATTTTAGACCGATTTTAAACAAGATCATGCAAACAGCGATTTCATGCGGACATTACAGGGCAATACTCTGGCGCCACCGCACGTTGTCACCACATTTTGCGCCGCACGTAACTTAACGACGTCATCTTGAGCGTACAACATGATGACGCGAAAGACAAAAGCCTTAGCTGCAAAAAGAATGAATGTTCTAGGTGTTATGATTTTTGTTTTAGATCGATTTAACATGCAAACGATTTGGTCCGTTGTGGAATTAGTCAAATGTGTTTTCAGTTTGTTCTGCTGCCTCAACGTGGCCAAAAACATCCACTAACGGAGCTGTAATATTGAGAATCACTCACAGTATCTTTTTAATACGACCACTGAGGGGCGGTAAAGTCTGACATTTAAAAATTTTGCACAAACGGGCTTTAAAAAAAGTCTTTAGTTCATCCCTAACTGCCTTCTCTCCCTCCCTTCAGTTGTAGACTCTGGATTCAATGTATTATCTGCAGTACTTTTGTGTATTATTGATTGATTATCTGTTATTTATGTAGTTGCAGAGAAGTCTAAGAGAGAAGACTGAGACACTGGAGAACATCCAGGGCCTGAGGATCAGCCTGGAGCACCAGGTCAGAGAGCTCACCACCACAAAGGTCAGTTAAACACATTAAACCTGGACACCTCACACACCAGACTTATATCAGATCGCCGCAGAGGACAGCTGCCTTAATGATTGTCCTCATTTAAACTAAAATACGTAGTATGTTAGATGAAGTTGAGCATGAATGTATGTAAATATTTTACAGTGTTTTTAGAAAATCCAAAGCCTTTTGTAAACTGCTGTAAAGTGTGATGACACTAAAGCTACATCGTTTTAAATTATTCAGTAAATGTGTTTCGGTTAAATATTTATCTCACTTCTTCTGTGATGTTGACGACGTTTTATTGCAGTTCATTGCCTCCATTTAGTCTCTCTAATTGAATGTGTGTGTGTTTTGACTGCAGAGTGCACTAGAGAGTCAGGTGTTTGATGAGAAGGACAAAGCTCAGCGGCTGCAGACTGAGCTGGATGTCAGCGAGCAGGTTCAGAAGGACTTTGTCAAACTTTCTCAGACCCTTCAGGTAAGAAAGAATCATCTTTTTATGGGAGAGTATCGTGAAAAAATAAAATAAAAAGGCTATCGTCAACAAATCCCATGGAAACGTGTCTGACACATCCTCTTCCTCTTCCTCTTCCATAGAGCTCCATTGTTGTCCCAAAAACTATTAAAAACACATCAATGAGCCTCACTGTGTCACTGGGTGACATGTCCCTTCATCACCATGAACACTCACACTGTCCATTAATCCGCCGCTGAAAATAGTCCCCAATAAATGCACACTAAAAACTACAGTTACGCCTTCAATAGGAACAAGTATTATTAATTAAGTAACAAGTATTCATTGTTGTTTTTTGGTCTTTTTATTGGATTTGTTGACAGTAAGAAAAATGTCACCAACTTTAATGTGGATCAGTCAAGGTTATGTTGGTTATAATGTTAATTTTGTTGGGACTTTAATTCAATCAATACTTTTTAAAGCCAATGTTGAATAATATTTTATTTTTTTATTTTTTCTACAAAAACAAAAATAACAGTTGAGCTATATTTAGATATGAAATGTAGTTTAATAGCACAACAAAAAGACTAATAATGTCTGCAACTAATGATTATTTTCAATCTGTGGTTGATCTAGACTTATTGATCATTGAGATTGTTTAATCTATGAAAATGTTGTATTTTTGTGTTTCCCAAAGCCCAAGATGACGTCCTCAAATGTCTTGTTTTGTCCACAACTCAAAGATATTCAGTTTACTGCCATAGAGGAGTAAAGAAACCAGAAAATATTTACATTTAAAAAGCTGAAATTAGAGAAATTCTTACTCTAACTGATTAATCGATTAATTTAATAGATGACAACTAATCAATTAATTGTCGCAGCTATATTGGAGACAAAGATCTGAAAAATGTCAGATAAGCAAATCTGAAAAATGTCTGAAAAATGTCAGAAACAAATGTCAGAAATAAAAGATCTGAAAAATGTCAGACAATCAAATCTGAAAAAAAGATCTGAAAAAAGTCTGAAAAAAAAGTCTGAAAAAATTTCCGGGAAAAAAAGTCTGAAAAAATTTCCGGGAAAAAAATGTCCGAAAAAAAAAAGTCAGAAAAAATGTCCAAAAAAAAGTCAGAAAAACAAATC
>CAKAOH010023297.1:0-68753 GCA_916701665.1 Sebastiscus tertius
GGGGGCGACTCCTCTGGTTGCATAAAGAAGTCTGATTGTATAGAAGTCTATGAGAAAATGACCCTACTTCTCACTTGATTTATTACCTCAGTAAACATTGTAAACATGAGTTTATGGTCTCAATCTCTACTTTCAAGTCTTCTTCAATACAGCATGATGTTCATTTAGTAAATTATGGTCCCATTTAGAGTCAAATAGACCATAAAGCAGAGGATGCTTTATGGCGAGTGTGATTGACAGGTCGCTACCACGGCGTTGTCCGGTCTGGGGAGTTGTCTGTGTTTTCGTCTTACAACTTTAACCCTTTCACAGTGTGTTTTCAGTTCATGAAAGTTAATTATAACCTTTTTGATTGCCTAAAAATGTCTTAATCAGCTTTCAGTTGTACTTAGCTCCACCCTCTTCTGGTTGCAAAAACCAAGATGGTGACGGCCAAAATGCCGAACTCGAGGCTTCAAACCGTCAGTCCACAAACCAATGGGTGACCTCACAGTGACTACGTCCACTTCTTATATACAGTCTATGGCTCCACACTAAAATGTGTGCTTATTGTTTCTTCACTTGGACGTTTGAGCTTCTCGGTGCAGAGTGATCTATGTGAGTTTGACAGTAGGAGGTTTTTACATTCTTCTGCTGAAAGAGGAACGTTTCTCTGTGTGTTCTCACCTTAAATACGACATGCACAGAAAATAAAAAAAAAACACATAAAGTATAAACACTAGTTGCCTTTAGTCATCCTCTCTTCCTTCATTTCCTCCTTTCCTACCTTCCCCCCTCGTTGTGCTCCCTCCTTCCTCACCTCTCCGTCTTCTTCTCGCCCTGCTCTCTGGTATGTCAGGTATTGAGTAACAGCAGCATGCCTGTGGTTTAATGCTGGAGGCAAAGTGACTGCCGCTTAGCTACAGTATGTTCACTATGATTGCACTGCTGTATTAGTACTATGACAGAAACTCTATCAGAGGGATGAGAGCAACTATGCGGATCAGGTCACATCAGGTCAGACCGCTGCACGCAGACGGGTAATTTACATATTGTGGTAAAATAGCGTCTGGGAAGGCTGCGTGTTAAGTGTGCAAGCATCTTTTGCACATTTTAATGAACTTTTTTACTCATTATATGTATATTTTTTGCCAACTTTTTAATTTATTTCTAATTATTATAGATACAGTTGTACTTTCAGAGTGCAGCCTTTTCTCTAAAATGTAAATTCCTATTTGTAAGGAGTAAAATAAAGATTTCCACCGCTGTGACTCACAGTCATTCACCTCCTATTCAGCCCACTGGCAGACAGAAAGATTGGTCAGTCTGTCATATGATGTGGTAGGAGCATGTCGTTTTGTGTGGAGGAAGATTATACACAAAGGAAAGTTGACTGTTAATGACCGTTAAACGTATCACACACAGTAATACAGGTATTCTCTTTAACGGTAATTCTTTCCCCTCCTACGGTTTTATTTCCTGTCTTTCAATATTGTCCGCTACATTTTTTATCCCAACCGCCCATCATGCAAACTGTGTGGTCTTGCCTTGATGCATTGTTTCCAAACTGCTGTGGCGCTGATATTCCTGCACTTAGAATTTATTCCTTCTCATTCGGCCTCTTTTTAAAAGCCTCTTTTGGGTTTCGCCAGACGATCATTGAGCAATTTGGCTCTGACCTGCCTACCCAGTTAAATAAAGGAGGTTAAATAAAAACAAACACGCAGATAAGAAGCCTTCCTTCAGCTGTGACGAACAGCGCTGATAGCCACAAAAGATGGATGTGGCGGCCTTGACATGCCGGAGAGGTCAAGTAGAAGTTGATTAAATGAAAAGAAAGAGCGTTTTGTTTCTATTGTTTAGAAGCAGCTATGACTGCGGTGTCTTTTTTCATCTGGTGACCGTCCGGCCTCCTCTGTGTTTTCAAAGTTAAGGCCCATCTGAATGTTATTCAGTGCGCCACTTAGCTTTATCCTCCAGAGGAATACTCATCTGCTGTGTTAACAAATTGCTCGAAGCTTCCTCGTCATGCCGCGGTGGAAGGGGGGGCTGGATGTGGCCTTGTAAACGTTTGGTCAGCACTGCTTATTGTTTAAGAGATGGGGGCTACGTAGAAGTGTGTGTGTGTTCATCACTGCGTTTAGTTTTTTTCCTTTTGTCTGACTGGAATACTGAACTGTGCATTAGCGATGGTTACTCCGTATGGGTGGTCACAAAAACGCGTTTTCTCTCCTGAGCGAGATACAGACAGAGATGCAGCTCGTCAAGGCTCCGGTGTCCTCTGTAACAACGTCTTACTTTCTCTTTTTCTGTCCAATAACTCTCCCAGATGCAGCGTGATAAAGCTCAAAGCATTCTTATAAGCACACACACTCATGTACCGTATGAGGACACGCATATAGCTGTTGTGATTTACTACATGAACGTGATAGCGATCTTATCTCTTACTACTCTTTGTCTCTTTCTTTCTCTCCCCTCCCGCACTAAGTCTTTCACCATCTCTGTTACAGTAAATCTGCTCTGTTCTGTGAGGGTTTTATTGGTTTTCACTGGACAAATCCGTGCTTCGGTCATTAAAGCAGATGATTTATGGTGGGTGTGTTGGACCCACTTGCAGTAAAACACAGACGTTCGTGCACAGTTGGTCCGCCCGGGACGAAGGGGGAAAGGTGAGGCCGAGGCCTGGGGCCGCAGGCAGGCTGAGGGTACGACGCTGAAATAACTTTTAGGTTGTTCGGCCTAAATCATGATGCATGAAAGGGATTTTCTTTTCATGTAAACCTTGATTTGTATGTCTATACTTGAACAGAACAACTTTAGCAGCCCTGAAAGTCAGTTTTTCAAAAGATTACAATCCTTTTGTGTGTGTGTGTGTGTGTGTGTGTGTGTGTGTGTGTGTGTGTGTGTGTGTGTGTGTGTGTGTGTGTGTGTGTGTGTTTCCAAATGTTGTCTTTTTGGAGATGCTAGATTTTCACACAGCAGGAGAGGAATTTCTCCTTTTTGAGATATGAGCGAGAGCAGTGGAGGGGTGATAAAGTGGCATTTTAAATGGACCAGAAAGAGCAAGTATGGACACATAGTCGCCGCCGACGAGGTGTGTGTGTCACAGTGAGATGAGTCAGATGGCTTTGGCTCCAGAGACCCACAGGCTGGTAGACAGCGGGACTGATAAACTCTGTTAACTGTCTCTGATAAAGCCCAACTGGAAGACACCACGGAGTCAAAACACACGCGAATGACCATCGATGAAAGGCGCTCTGTTGAAGAATGTTTTTGTAGCTCTAGTGGAAAAAAAAGAAGGTCTGAAGAAGAAGTTGTTTTAGGGTTTATATTTCTCTCTTTATTTTTCTCGTCCCCTCTCTCGAGTCGACCCTCTCACTCATTTGCACACACGTACTCAGGCTCGAAGGAAAAACAAATATCAAACAGTGATGTTTTGTGTCCATAAATTACTGGGTTTTATGGTTCTAGCATTTCCAATAACTCTGTCTTGGCTTTCCATGAAGGAAAAGACACACACACACAGTCAGTCATACACATTAGGGCAAGTATGGTCTGGAAATGGTTTGGATCGTCCAATGTGAGCTTTGGTACGAGGTCAAGCTCTACCATCGTTTGAGGGAACTTTGGCTGAAGACTCTAGAAAATATTTAAGAAAATATTCATCGATAAATGACCAAATCATGTGATATCACAGCGTTGCGGTGGACTCCAAATTGTTGGGCCGTGCTTTTGCTCTGCAGCACATACTTGCCAACCCTCCCGATTTCACCGGGAGACTCCCGTTTTTCATTGCTCTCTCCCCATTTCCTCCCGGGGTCACAATCCTCCCGCATTTCTCCTGATTTATGGCTATTTTTAACACATTTTTTTCCCTTTTCGTTATCTCAACATGTTCCTGATGCTGTAGAGCGTGTACAAGTCATGGATGTATAAAGAGAACTAGATACAGCGTTGGAGGAGGGCTCCAGTTCGTCCTTATGAGAGTTGCTCAGTAGCGCATGAAGCCAAAATGGCTCGACTGCCGAGTGATGAAGTACCCGGATCATCCGGCAATATTCCGCATAAAGTACTCTTATCATCCGGCGATCTTCCGGAAAAGTATCCGAATCATCTGGAGATCTTCTGCATAAATTAAATACCCATATCATCTGGCAATCTTCTGCATAAAGTACTCATATAATCCGGCGATCTTCTGCATAAATTACCTGTATCATCCGGATGATGAAGAATATTAGCCTAGTTTATACCAGAGATTTGCATAAGTTCACACCAGAGGGGAGAATTATCCAGTTTTCTTTCCTGAGAATTAAAAGTAAAATTAAAAGTTGGCCTATTTAACAAAAAAATACTGTTGCAGTGCACTTATTATTTTGTTATTTTCATTCTTTTAAAGTCACCAGAAAACAGGAAACAAAGTTTCTGAAACTCAAATTTTTCTGGGGGAGGACTTCCAAACCCTCCCGCTTTTGTTTTGAAATCCTCCCTTTTTTGAGGTCTCAAGGTTGGCAGGTATATGCTTTAGCAGCCGAGTGTCCGTTCAAGAGCGTCCACGGTCTGTTGGGCAGGATTTGAACGTGGCAGTAAGTCATTCATCGATCCTGTTGCTGCTGGGTTATGTTTTTAAAGTAGACTTTATAGCGTGGTTCAGTGTGTTCACATCAGATCGGCAACAGTTGTGGCTTTTTTTTCCACAGTAGGAAAAATAGACTTCGAGTGCACCTAAAGACTGACATCGTCTCCTCTAACGATGTGACTGACCCAGTGGAGCCAAGACAAAGCCGAACTTATGATCATTACTTTTAACTTGTGCCTCTGGTATGCAGAATAATTACTGTGCAATGCATTATATCCACGGCTGATCTAGAGCCTGACATTTTGTGGTTTATTCGCTGAATTTAAGTGGATTTATACGGAGGTATTTTTAGGTCAGATACTCGTACAGATTATGTGCAGTCCAAAAGTCCACTAGCCACTATATCTGCTGATATAAATCACGTCATGAATAGTCTTTTCCATTAGTCTCATTGTGGTTTTATTCGTTCATCATTGGTTTGATCTCACTTTCAGATTTATTATCGGGATTTCCCACCTGGCTTCATGTTATTTTGTAAAAAAAAGGCACGTATTTCAGTCTTTGCCATTAGTATTGGCTTGCAATGTGAAAGAGAAAGACTTTAATGGGACTACTAATGAAGCACTTAACCTGAAGAGACAGATATTTGTTAATGAAAAGGGATGACTGAACGGAAAAGTTGAACATTTTCTCCTCCATTTTGACTTTTGCAAACTAAGCTAGGTTTGTCCTCGAGGTGAAAGTCACTTAAAGAGAGGGATGTTTTTGGCAACTCTGTGTTGCCAAGATCATATTTTGTGTGCTGTCAAACGAGAGAAGCCTCCAGACTTTCAGGGATTGTTTCATTTGCAGAATTTATTTGGGTCTCATTGGCAGAGATTTTACATCTGTGAAGCACTAATATTGGTGGATGATCCATCAACTGCTAGTTGAGAGTACAAAACAGGTTCACACTTCCTCTCAAACATGTGTACCTCCGTCTGTGTTCAGCGTTTAAAAATGCAACTGTGACGGGGAAGTCCTCCGGTGACCTGACAGCAGAGAGGGTCGCCGCGGTCGTGACCCTCACCTCCCCTCTTTCTGTCCTCTGTGCCAACGCTTCCTCTCTCTCCTCTCCTCCGAAGTGGTCGTGGCTGCTGATTCGGTTCCCAGGCCCCCGCCGACAGGTCATTTAATGGTCATCTAGCCCGGGCCCTTGATGCTGAACCCCGGGGTTAACGCGGAACGCATCTCTTCCGGGTTGCTCGGCAGCCGTCAACAAGCAGCCACCGGCACTTCAGAGACGCATTACGGATGTAAACACACACTTAAACATGCTGATATAAAGTACACACGCTATTTATTTCTCTCAGCAACCTCAAAGCTGTCTACCTTCTATCATTTCCCACTTTCACACCCTGACTTCCCCTTCAGTCTGTACACCGTGACGCCCTCATGCCCACCCACATCCTACAACAACCCCCCACCCCCACCCATGTCTGCCCTTCAGCCCTCCCAGTCCATAGAGCAGCGCTGAGGTCTCTTTATGACCACTGACCTGGCTGCTTTATAGCTCAGCCAGTCTGGACCAGTTTACCACGCACTTATATAGTGTCTCTGAGTGTGTGTGTGTGTGTCATTTTGAAGATGAGCTTCTCTCATTTATCTGGGATAAGTAGAACTGTGTGTGTTTAATCGGTGTAATCATCTGTATCACTGGTTTTCTCCCGCTCTGTCTCCTCTTGTAAAAATAAAGATTGGGGGTTTTCATTTTTCAGACAGTCATGTGGTCAGACAGCTCAAGTTGTCTTGAGATGTCTCTCAGTGTCTATTATATTGTCGGGGTTGTTTTTCTACACATGCTTGACAATGATCGGATCTGTGGCTGACACAGTAGGACTGTCTTGTTGTGTGTTCATTGTTTCCCCCTTCAAAGAAGGATTAACTGAGAGATGTGCAGCGTTGATGCTTGTGTCAGTGTGAAGGTTGAGATGCACTGACAAGCTGGAACGATAATGAAGCGTTATTGTGTTTCTTGAGGACATAAGTGCTGAAGCTGCTGCATTTTTTTTGCCAACTTTGCATGTGGTTGTATGTGGAATTGGGAGTGTTGTACGTTGGGTGTCAGAGGGGTCATTGCAGACCTGTTGACACGGGACTCAGTGAGTTTAATTAAATCCTGAGCATGCATGCATGTGTGCCACAACATGTGTGTGTGTGTGTGTGTGCCGGTAGTCAGGGGCCAGAGGACGGGGCCCGGTGAAGCGAGGAGAGAGGGCAGAGCAGCCGTTTGGCAGCCTATCTGAGAGGCTCGTCACTGGTGCTCAGAGGGGCCACAGCTGGCCCCTCCACCAACAATCCCGGCTTTTCTTCCCCTCTCAGGAACGCAGCGCGTCAACTCTAATTCCCTTCTAATGAACTGGCTACTGAAGGTAGCGAGGCAGGCAAACCCAGCACATTTATTAAAATACCCACACACACTGGCAACAAAACACACAGACTCAGTGCAGAAAGTATGTCGCACTTAAGTACATTTCACTGCTCCGCAGGGTGACTGTGCAGCTTAACGCCTGCTGAGGATCCTTGAACTCGTCGTGACTTAGAAGCTGCATTCAGTAGCACCCCAACCACAGCTGTGTTTTCGCCTTTAAGACCATATGAGAACTTACAGTAACCCCAGTTTGGGCCTCTTATCTACTATCATTGCAATAGAGCCACCTGTCTTGAGGGTAATCCTCAAAGACTATCTCGATAAGAAATCATTCTTTTTAAATATATACACTAATAAAGACAAAATAAAGTGTTTATGAATTAAACATCCTTTATTAAGACATGGATAACACCAAGGCTTTTCGACCCAAAAGTCTTCATCAGGGTGTTGAATCGAACACGTATGTTCTGCGCCTGCCTGAGAGGAAATAACTCTCTCTTCCAGCAGATAGCGGTAGTCTGTATTCGACAGACGCTCACCGTCGGCCCCAAACTGGCCAACCGTCAGCTTGGTGTGTCAGGGCCTTTACTGGAATATGATAATACATGAGAGGTACAAACTGGGGCTAATTAGATGTCGTTCTTTCTGCTTCTTCATTAGGGGTCTAAGAAAATATCAATACACTTGAGTATCAGGATATGTTTTGGGATACTATATTAACTTTTTATTAATAGTTGCATGCAAAGATTAGTGACTCAGATTGCACAAAAAGTAGTGCTATGATATTGGATGTTACAGAGACTGGGATAAATGCAAATGCAGATCCCACTAATCTGATTGCATACAAAAATACACTTTTTTTAACTCAGATTTTATGTATATGGCGGTGTGTTCTTTATACCATGACAGTTTCCTATATTGCGTTGCTATCACAATATTTTGAATCGTAACCCCTGTATCATGGTACGTATCGTATCGCAAGATTCTTGCCGATACAAAGCCCTATTCCTCGTGTCCAGAAATAAACAAGAGAAAGAGCCATATCAGGTTCCTGGTCCAGGTTTTGGTCCTCTCGTGTGGATAAAATGAACTGGCACAGCGTTAAATGAGGACAGTCAATTGAATTTGAATTCAAGGCGCTGCAGCTGCATTCAACCACTGAGAGTTTGAGTCTTATTGAAGACTCGCCCCCGCTGTGACCCTGTGGTTTAGCTTTTGTGGTGCGGTTCTTTTGGAGCTCCGATGCTGCTAATGGAAACATTTGTACACATTCAGACAGCACAAGTGCAGACGTCTGATTGATCTGTGAGCTTGCGAGTTTACAAAGGTGACAAAGTTCATCGGCTGTGATTTATTGTTTATTTGCTTATGGCACTCTTTTGTTTCCATTTCGGGTGGATTGTTATATTTCAGCGTTTGGAAAGACTAATCATTGCCAAACCATTTGTTTGCTGTTTAGATGACCTTTTCCATAATCTTGTGAAATATTCTCTCTCATATGGAAAGGATTTTTTGTTTTTACTTCACATATTTGCAGAACACTAGAAACCAACCCAGGATATACCATCCTGGAGACGGCGTTACAGGTCTAGTGTTGTTCCGTTATGAATCCCATTTAATCACCAGTGGATTATTCCGCATCAATCCTTCCATTGTCGGGGTAATGTGAACAGCCATGGGCCTGCAGCGTAAGTGTGCATAAAACCATTAGCTGTGTCTAACTCCCTCACACAAGAGTAATAACGCTGGAACAGAGACAGTGTGTTCTGTCACAGCAAACAATAAAGACAGGAAGAGGGCAGGGTTATCATAAGAATAAATAAATAATCTGCTGGTCATATGAACGGCCATCATCAGATAGCGATAATGAAAATAATCAAAAAAGCATGCGCTTATATGGTCATCCTTTTAAATGGGAGATACAGTTGTTTAGTTACAGTCAACTGTTCATCATACCGCATATTTTTACTGATTCATTTCATACTACAACTGATCTGCCACATTATTAATCTGCTGCTGATTGTGTTTATATGTGGGGGAGACAAAGAAAGGCCTAAAATGGATGGTTTCAACAGTCGTCATCATGCTCTCATGCTGGTTGTTCCCCCTTTAGCCACGTCAGTGGTGTGGCTCATAGGGATGGCAATGTCGTTCTGTCGGTCGGTCCATCACTTTGGTCCAGACTGAATTATCTCAACAACTACTGGATGGATTGTCATGAAAATTGGTACGGACATCATGTCTCCATCAGGATGCATTGCAAGAACCTTAACTTTTAAAGATGCTATTGATAACACTGATAACATTTAGCCACTAGATGTCGCATTCTCCCTCTCCCGTTCCATTGCATTTACGTCACAACAAGTCGTTGCCAGGCATTTACTTTCAATCTCAGCCATTTATCTGTTTTTTTCCACACTTAACTGACGACCCAGTGATACCACGTGATACCAACGTTGTTTTACTATTGACTCACAAGCCTTGTTAGAAGTGGGAACAAAACATCAGATATCTTCCACAGAAATAAACAAAACATTCATTTTGGACCCGTCAAAATTTATAAAATGTTTAATTCACAATCATAATATTTTTTTAGTTTTTTTTAGGAAAAGCCATACTTTTATTCAGCACCTTTCTAAAAACTCTGTGGATGTATTATTTAAAAAAAATATTTGTCTACATAATAATGTTATCAATAACACCTTTAATCTAGCGCCATCATAAGGCCAGAATTCTACCAAATATTTGGGTTTATGACCAAATACCATGGATGTGTTATAAGAACTGGATACCGGACTCCAAGATGGTACTAATTTCTCGCCTGGTGCATACGGCAGAAAAGTTTTCTAGCTTCCGGGTTTACTTCCGGGGTATGCGTCCCACTATGCGCAGTAGTGTTTCTCCCGCTAGCCCCGCCCATGAGCTCCCACTCAGCCCATAGACTTTACATTTTGATGACATCACAGATGTTTAAATCACTTTTCTTGGCTCGAGGAAAGTTTTCCAAATATAAAACCTCCATGGATCAAAAATTCCTAATAGAAGGAGTCATAATCGGTCTTGTTTGCAGTTCGAGGTGTCAACAGTGTCTCTTTTACAATGGTGGTCTTTGGGGAAAATGCCTTTTGGGTTTTGTCGCTGCAATACCGCAAGGGGCCTCTGGAAAAAAATGTGAAGCAAGGTTGAGCGGCGGGAGAGTATCCATTATCCACCTATGCCAAACACCTACAAAACTAATGACATTCCAATCAGCCTCAGCCATATAAGCAGATGGTGATCATATAAACATTACACCTGCTATACGGCAGAATGTTAACATTGTCATTGTGAGCATGTTAGCATGTTGACAATAGTATTTAGTTAAAATCACAGAGCCGACTGCAGGGCTGCAGATTCTTAGTCCTGTTTTTTATTACTATAAAAACACACATATAGCCAAGAAAAGGCAGATAGATTCAAAAACTCAGGGAATAAATATAGCACCAACATTTCCTCACATCCCTCGATGTCAACACTTTTACAAGAAAACATGCTGTGATGAATATTTGTGTCAATATATATTATTATATGATGTCACCAGGATTCTGGACTATGGTCTCAGATGTTAAATTTTGAGCTGTATAATATCTTAACCTACAATACTCTTACTTGAAGACGTTGCATTTCACCAAAACGACCTTAGCTTGGTCTGAATGTGAGTGAGTGTGGGAACAGTGTATTGATCTAATGTTTATGGGGTAAACCAGTGACTCCAGGCTCCCAACAACATGTCTGCTTTCCTTACTGCGACCCACCCCGAGTGTCCTCATGACCCCGTGTGATAGTCCAAACATTATTTTATGGCTGAGACGGCTCTAGTTTCAGTCTAAAACACTAAGTCACCACTGACCAGAGGGACAGCAGAGGCCCGCCTGGACAGCTGGACAAGCTGCAGGCCCACAGTCCTTGGCGGCAGGAGGGCTGATAAAGTGGGCTGTTGGAGTTCACAGTTCAGCAGACCCTTCACCCTCAGCGATACTGCTTTGCCACTCACTCACTCCCACTGACCGGTATGACATAAACAGGGGACCGATAAAAGAAGGAGGGCGGAGTGGATGACGGAGGGGAAAAGGATGTAATGAAAATAGAATGAACAGTAAATAAAGCTGAGGTCACACCACATAATTTAAAGCCAGATTATGAGCTCAATTTGGCCATGAAGGCTGGTTTCCAATACTGTGGAGAGTCTCCACATGCTGAGATTTACGATTCAAATCTCTCACCTTCAGATTGAGGTCAAAACGAGTCAGATTACGGTTGTGATTTGAACAAATGTTCGAGTTTCAAATCTGAACGTGATGAAAGGGCTTTACAGTCTGAACAACATGCGACATCCTCTATAAATAGACCCTTAATCATATGAAAAAATACTTAAATGGGGGAGAAACCTCAGGAACAGCTACCGTCTATACAGAATAGACAGAAATAACTCTATTTAACTTGGGAGGAGGATGCAGTTAATTGCAGACAACAAATAAGTGCAGACTGTGATCTGCAAAAGTCATTTTTGTTGATCTTTTCATAGCTTGTGAGGATGTTGAAAGTCTACTAGGGGTCACCAAAGCTTTACAGGGGTTTGTGAGGCCTTCTTGATTTTAAGGGGTGTAAGACAACATTTTTAAAAAATACACAGTTGGCCTATATCTCAGCGTTTCATTCATTTATGTGAAGAAAACTAAATGAAATTGTTATTTTTAAAGTTTGGATTATTATTTAAAATATAAACTTAAAACAAGTCTCATAAAATAAGGGAAGAAAATGCTGAATTTGTCAAAAAAAGAAGCCTATTAAAGCTTCGGTAGGCAGAAAGTGTTTGGCATCATTGGGCAAAAATTCCATAATAACCTTTCAGCATATTGTAATTCAAGTGTTCTGATAGAAAACTAGACTTCTGCACCTCCTCATGGCTCTGTTTTCAGACTTTAGAAAATCTAGCCCGTGACGGGAGACTTTGACCAATCACAGGTCATTTCAGAGAGAGAGAGAACGTTCCTATTGGCTGTGCTCCGGCTGGTGGGCGGTGCTTGGTATTTCCTCAACTGAGATCGCATTTGCTCCATTTCTACCCACCGTAGCTTTAAGTATGAAAATACACAATACAGAGAATTGTATGAAAAGTCCCTTAAAATGACAGGAAAACTCACCTCTGATGCTTATTATACTATATTCACAGGAAATAATCCGCTCGAAATGAATCCAAATCGCTCATTTTACACAAACTTCCTACTGTTATTGTTATGCATTGAATATAATATGATATAATATAACCAGGGCTCGTCAGTAACATCAATGATAGAAAAGGGGTTCCTTAAGGAGAAAGGTTGGGAACCACTGGTCTAGTGTGTGTCCATCTTAGAAGAGCAATAAAGTGAGTGAGAGTGAAAAAAACTCTCAAATTGAGACGCAGACAACCAGCTGCTTTGTTTTGGTTTCATATTCCCCAAAGGCCTCCTCTCTTTCTTTTCTACTCTCTGGCCAGCTCCTACCTGTCGACTGGAGCTTATTGTGCTCTCTAATGTGTGTTTTTAGCAGCAAAGTCTGGCCTGTAGCTAAAAGGCAGTGATCTCATACGACAGAGAAAGGTCCCTTTGACTGATACCGATCTGGTCAACCCATAACCTTATACCTCTGCAGGCTGCTTTCATTAGCTCCCCCTATATACTGTATATAATACACCACTGTGTGCATCAGATGCTATCGGGACGAGTCTATATGTGCTCACACAAGCGTACTACGGAGTGTGTTGGTGTGTGTGCATTTTTCATACTTTTACATATTTGGTCGCGCTTGTAAGCACGTACATGCACAGACAAAGTATTTATCTCTGCATCTGACTGTGTTTCTGGAAGGATATTGTGTGTTTGTGTGTACTAGGGTTGGGTATCATTTTAAAAATTACGATAATAGTATCCTTAAAGTGATAAAGCCAGCAGGCAATCCCGGCCGTATGGGTTGTAGCTGCTGTGGTAGCGGGGCCAATCACACGTTGCATCAAATCGAAGAACGCTTGCGGTGATTGGCTATGAGGAAAACCATTCAAATAGTCATTTTTTTCCAGATCTGGGCTCAAAAAGGATCAATTATAGGTATCGTTTGAATGGAGAAGTTTCAATACTACTTGGTATTGGGTTATTTCGGTAGCTTAAAGGTATCGAGAACCGATACCGAGCCCTAGTGTGTGCATGTGTGCATCCATAATTTGATTGTCCGATGACTGGACATTTTTGCTGCAGTTGAACTCTACCAACTCTGAGGTTTCTCTCCACCACAACCCCAGCTGCAGATGCCCAAATCCCGTGCACTCCTCACTTCAAACACACACGCACCATTTCTGCATTTGTCTGTCATCCGCATATCCATTTGTCTGGCCCTCCATTAGTCAGTTATTCCACTGATTTACACTATCGCTTACATTATCAAACAACAGCAAGTTCTCATAATCATAATATACCTGGGCTGACTCAGTCTCTTTCATACACACACACACAGATGCACATTAGCGTAGAGTAATATACCCATCATATCTGCTGGTGCTGAAGGCTGCTGTCATGGGCAGAAGGTCATTTTATGATGTGCGTTTGGGGTCTGCGCGAGAGAGAGGCGGTGTGAGGCGATGGCAGACGAGGCGGGAGGCGGGGTTCTCGCCGCTCTCTGTTTTGTGTAAACTCCGATAGGAGCCGAGTGCCAGTGACAGACTGAAGCCAGGGGGGATTTTTAGAGCTCATCGCAGAGCGTTGGAAGAGCTGGAAAGGTGTTGAGACGTTAGTGGGTGCAGATAGCCCTGAGAGTGTGAGGCCTGGGCCGCGCTAGTCGAAGTCTTCTTCGCTTTTCAGCTGATATTCAGATTCAGCGGATGTCTTTCCTTCATCATTATATAATACTACATTATTTGGTGACTAATTAGCATGTGTGTGTGGTTAAACCTGTCCTAGTCACACACCCTTCCCTGAAAAGGGTTTATGTCTGGATTAGTGTGTCAGGCTGGATTGGGTACTACACACACACACTCTTTTGTTTACAGCCTCTCCCGTAAGAGAATGAATGAGGCCTGTAATAGTTTTTCTTTTCATTCATAATCAGCCCATGTGATCGAGATCTGCACAACTCCAATACTTAACCCTGCATGACTGTAGCTGCATGCTCTTATTAATGCATGTGCACATTAATGCATGTGTATGATGGTGCATCTATGAGCGTAAATATGCACATGCATGCCTGTATGTGTTTCCCTGTGTGGGAAAATGGGCTGGCGGTGAGGTGGAGCATGAAAGCGATAGTAAACAGAGGCCATTATCAGTGATAAAACTCCACTCCTATTATGTGGCTGTTTGACTTGTTGTACGTTTACTGTGAGAAAACCAGAGATAAGGCCGCAGAGAGAGTGAAGGCAATTTGGAGGCACCGATTTAGGATTTAGGAGGCAGGAAGAGACGGCGGGGTGCAAGGTGGTGGTAGTGATGTTGAATAGGAAAGGAGAGAGTGAGGGAGGGAGAGGAAGACAGGCAGCGGAGAGAGGGTTGTGGGAATGGAGGTGTTTAGGGACTCCCTGTGGACTGACTCCGACATGGGAACACACAGTCACCCTAACGAAGCGTGGCCGGCCCCTCGCTGACTTCACAGGCCGAGGGTAGAGGGAGGGAAATTAGAGAGAAGACAGGGTACAAGTCTGGTCCATTTTGACAGATGCTAGGGATGAAATATAGTTGACCACTTGAATGGTAGAGTAGGGGAAACAGGGAAAGAGACCTTCTGAAAACAAGTCTGCTTTAACGTGGGTAAAGTGTAAGGGTGGGGGAAAAAATCGATACAGCATAGTATCGCGATATTTTGCGTGCCAATATTGTATCGTCAAGTATTGACTTTTATTATATAAACGATTAATAATCCAACGACCCGCCGGCGAGCCCAGCCGCTATTCTGTCTTTCAGAGGTTGTAGTGGACTCAATCTTAAAGATAGAGTGAAGATATGAAGCTAGAAAACCGGAGGAATCGATTGCTACCAACCATGTCATGTTAGCTTATCAGAAAAAGTGCTAAACAACGCTCCAAAGTTATGCTAAATTTTGGCGAGGAAAAACCAGCATGGCCATTTTCAAATGGGTCCCTTGACTCAGACCTCAAGATATGTGAATGAAAACTCTGAGATGAACGGAGTGAAAACTCTATCTTATTAGATAAAACAGATGTTAACAAACTGCAATATATCTTATTGCAATACTCGATACGATATAGCATATCGCAAAATGTTTAAAATTCCAATAACATCACATTGTGACTTAAGTACCGTGATAATATCCTATCACGGGGCCTCTGGTGATTCCCACCTCTAGTTGGAGTTGGAGTAAAACATCAGCATGACATTCACAGTCACAGTATTCCAGTTACCCATCTATATAGATATCTGTATCCATACTACATATATCTATTCTTCCCTCTGTGGGCTCAATAAAGTTTTTATCAAGACTGACTCTTTTGAACCTTGCCAAAAAAAAAGAAAACATTAAAAGAGACCTTTCACTCACAGTATACAGTATACAAGGTAATATTTCATTTTTCTAGACCATTTCCTCTTGGCAGGCTAGTTTGCCAGTCATGACCGGCATTCAGTTGTTTCTCCGTCTGCTGTTACTGCAAAAACTGCCAAGAGCAAAAATTACCTCCAAAAATGTAACATAAGACTCAAATGAAAATGATACCAAGATTCTTATCATCATAGTTTGGAAAACATTTACTGTTTTTAGGCAACAATAGGATGTGAGCTATTACAGCCACAGACGCAGCCAGCTTTTAACGACTTCAGTGTAGGTTTGTTGAAAGTCTTCCTCTGTTGTCATTAGTAGGGCTGTGTATTGGTAAGAATCTACGTACGATACGTATCATGATATGGGGGTTATGATTCAATGTGTTGCGATATACTGCAATACTATAAACAAGGAGATATATTGCGATTTTTAACGTTAGCGGTGCACCTTTACGCTACTTCCTGTCTCAGTTTAGATTGTTATGTTGGAGTGGACGAGTCAAATGGATGTAAATAGATTATATTGGTTTATGGACTGCCGTTTTGAAGCCTCACCATCTTAGTCTTTTGCAAAGACTGTATATAAAGAATTGTTTAAACAAAACACAAAATGAACCGCTGTCTGCCACGAGTCTTTGCATGTAAACTCTCAATTAAAAATCGATACAGTATCACAAAACCTAATATCGCGATACTCAAGTGTATCGATATTTTCTTATATCCCTTAGTTTTCATACAGCTGCTGACAGACAGTCCCTCTCTCTGTCTCTCTGTGACTCTTGTACACAGTACAGAAACCATTGCGTGTCACCATGCGCCGTTGCTTAAGATACCCAAACTAAGTCTGTCATTATATTGTCATACTTGGAGCCTTACATCACCAGTCTGTCACTCTCGGTCGATGCCGAGGCAGCCGAGCGGCGTTCCACTAGAATAGCACCATCACACAAGGTCGTCATCATAAGCCAATCGCTGGAACTGCCTCTCCACTTCAATGAGCCTATCTGTGGCCTGTGATGTGAAGTGGTTAGATCAGCCACCACTCTCTTCGGCCTCTCTTCCTGTCTGGAAAACAACACGGCGCGCTGCCTGTTGCTCTCATTGATAACTTGAGAGACTTACAGCATGAAGGAGAGCAAGAGGCAGAGTGGTCAGCCCTGCCTGTGTTTGTGCACGTATGCGTCTAAGCCTTTGCTTCCTGTTTGGTTTATTTACTACAGCCCGGTTGTACTTTCCCCCATTGAGTTTAAAGCTCATTCAGTTTCCTCATCCCTCAATCTTCTTACCTCACATCATGAGAGGAGGCAGGTGACTGTGGCCTTGTTCATGCCTGTGTGGGTGGAGTTTCCGTGTAGAGCTGAATGGGTTTGTTGTTACTATTTTGCTAATTTATTAATCATTAATCTTATGAGTTTCGTTGTAGCTTTCCAAATGTGAGGATTTGTTGTTTTTAATAGTCAGTGTGATAGTAAACTGAATATCTTTGGACATTTTTGTCAAACAAAATAACATTTAAAGACGCCACTTTTGGCTTTAGGAAACTATGATGTTTTTTCCACGACCGTCTGTCCTAATCATTAGTCGCAGCTCTTGTCTTATAGGTCACCTTGAATCTGTTTTTCTTTGTTCATTTGACATTGCATCCATCTTGAAACATATTCCTCGTGGGTTTTTGTGCTATATTTATCTTTGATAATGCTCTTTTTTACCTTTATTGTGCAATAGGGCTGTCCTCAACCAAAGAAATTCTTAGTCGAATAACACTCGTACGATTTTGACGACTGATCGATTAGTTGATTTAAAGCAACAGATCTGTAAAACTGAGTTTCTCCACAAAGAATCACACCACTTTAAATATTGTGTTTACCAGAGATGTGCTCATAAGCTCTTTGGAAATAAGTCCTTCAGCATGAAAACAGTATAAAAAACGAATAGACGGATAAAAGGGTTGTTCTGTAAAGGACAGAGGGTGTCGTATCCTGTACAGATTGTAATGCCTCCTGAGGCAAATTTGTGATTTTGGGCTTTACAAATAAAATTGACTTGACTAAGACCAAAACGACCGAATAATTGACTTATGGACCGACGGCCGGCTGTAGGCCAGTGGGTAGGACGGGTCATCCTTTAACCACAAGGTTGCCAGTTCAATCCCCGGCTCTTACTGTCTGCATGTCGAAGTGTCCTTGACCAAGTTGCTCTTCGGGCGTTTCACAGCAGCTCACTGCTCCTGAAAATACTCACAAAGGGTTAAAAGCAGAGGTCAAATTTCATCTAAGCACCTGTATGTATATGACAAATGTAATAAAGTTTAAGTTTTCCTCCTAAGAGGAGGCAGAGCACTGAGGAATACTAATCAGTGAATGTGAGTATCAGTGAGTCTGACTGTGCATTTGTTTAACTTAACATGTTCAACAGAGTCGGACTGAGTTTTTCACCTCGACTGTTTACTTAATGTGTAGATAAAGATCAGTGAAAGGAATGGCTGCACAGCTTCTGAGCTGACAATGTACTGTATGACCACTTTTGCCCTAAAATTGAGCGTCCTGCTCCATCTAGTGGCGCCTTTGTAAAACTGTAATAACATGTAATAGTCAGTGTTCTGAGCATCATTTGAATGTCTCTTTTCCTCTCTTGTCTCTTTGATTTCAGGACGGCGATCCCTCTGTTTGATGAGGACACTGGTCTGCTCATACTGGCTGGCATGGTGAGATACAGATTAATATTAATGCCCGTTTATTATGTATTCTGGCAGGTGACAACTTTGAGGAATGAGTTAGATATTATTAAATATTTATTCCTGAAACGTTCTGTGTAGTTGTATCACAAATCAGGAATTCAGCAGCATGTGTACTTTGAAGGTTAACTGTCATTACTGCAATATTATACTTCTGTGCTGTTGATAAGGTGTGTTTTTTTTCTGATTCACTACTAAGACAGTCATGCTTTGCAGTACAATATAAAAATGAATAATGTTTTCTCTCGCACAGGGGGACACTGTGGTTGATTGCTTTGAAGTGTCTGCGTCTGAGCCTTTCCTCTCTCAAGGTAAAGATCCATCATTTATTTGTCTGGTCAGACTCCTCTTCCTAACATACAGCGACCGAGCGAACTCTGGCGAAGTAATGTCAGTTACTGTCAGTGTCGAGTTTGACCAGTGAAAGTAGTTTGGAGAGCACGAAACTTTGCATACATAGATCCAGGGTTTTTTCACTGAGAAAAACTGAAACAATCTGATGTTCGCTCATTCACATCTAGTTAGAAAGAGGTGTAACAGCTCTCCCTCCTGGTATCTGATCCCTCTCTTTCTGTTTTATCTCCGTAGTGAGCCACTGTCTGACGGACATCTCAACACGAGGAGTTGCCATGGTACCCAAGGTGGCGTTGGATGTCATGTCCTGCGAAGTGATGCGTGTGCTTCAGCTGACGGACAGCTGCATCGTGCCAATCAGCTATCAAGTCCCTCGCAAGGTGTGTATACAGTATATGCACAGAAATGACTGACATGCTGACACTTACATCACATTCATGTGCAAGTGATATTTTGTGTTTTTGCGGCGTTGTCTTCCAGCGTTCAAACTTCCAGGAGTTTCATGAAGATCTGTTCCCAGAAACGGTGGGCACAACTCCAGCCATGTCTGCTGAGGAGTGGTGGGAGGGAGGGAACAAGCAGGTAAAGGATCTCCACTCTCAACAAGTTTATCCAGTCTTCACACTGTGTGGACGCCTCAAACAATCTGTTTGTCCTCAGGTGGAGAAAGTCAGCCTCAACCCAGACAAACAGCCTAAACCAAAGGCTCTACCAGTAAAGAAGGTGCTGCCCAGTGGGGGGAGCAAGGAGGTAGAAACTGTTTTAGTATTACGTGGTCATCCATCAGATATACTGATACTAGTGGATTCTCATACTCCCAAAATTGGGGGTAGTAAAAATCTGACATTTACTGTTGTACAGGATCCGGCACGTGGCTGCTCCACCTCCAGTAGTCCTCTGAGCACTCCCAGCAGCAGCGCTGCCCCGTCCCGCTCTCCCTCCTCCACCTCCGGCCTCTCCTCAGGCTTCCTCCCCAGCCCCAGCCAGAGCGTCAAGGCCATCCAGAACCTGCTGGGTATGAACTCACACCTGAAACCTCTCTTTCTCTTTGCAATTTTTTATCTGCTTAAAATGTACCTTAAAGGGAGATTTGTCAAGTATTTAATACTCTTATCAACATGGGAGTGGGCAAATATGCTGCTTTATGCAAATAGGATGTATATATTTATTATTGGAAATTAATGAACAACACAAAACGATGACAAATATTGTCCAGAAACCCTCACAGGTACTGCATTTAGCATAAAAAATACGATCAAATCATAACATGGCAAACTGCAGCCCAACAGGCAACAACAGCTTTCAGTGTGTCAGTGTGCTGACTTGACTATGACTTGCCCCAAACTGCATGTGATTATCATAAAGTGGGCATGTCTGTAAAGAGGAGACTCGTGGGTACCCATAGAACACATTTTCATTCACATATCTTGAGGTCAGAGGTCAAGGGACCCCTTTGAAAATGACCATGACAATCTTTCCTCGCCAAAATTTAGTGTAAGTTCAGAGTGTTATTTAACCTCCTCCTTACATGGTTGGTATCAATGGATTCTTTAGGTTTTCTAGTTTCACATGATACCAGCATCTTCACTCTAGCTTTAAAACTGAGCCTGCTCCTGAAAGATTGATTGCGTTAAAGCATTAAAGACATTAGTGGCATTAAAACGAATTTGCATTAACTTTGACAGCCCTAATAATAATAATGTTTCTTTAGTGACAAAGCTGTTGATTTAGGATTATCTCTGATCCAGGGCCGACCTCCAAGTTCCGTCACATCCAGGGTGCAGTGATGCACCGGGACACGCACATCACCAACCTGCGTGGCATCAACCTGACGACTCCGGGCGAGTCTGACGGCTTCTGTGTGAACCGCCAACGCGTGGCAGTGCCCCTCGCCATCTCCGGGGGCCAGGTCGCCGTTTTTGAGGTACGGCAGCAACTTTGTTTTAATAAGATATCCCAAGTCCCCCCAGTCTGTGACTTTTCCTAAAAGTGCGGTTTTAGGTATACAGCGACCCCTGGCGGTTCTAGTGTTAAAAACTGTGGTTGGTCTCCATGTTGGGTGTCTCTTTTTTCCCTTGTACTTCAGCTACTTTGTAAAAGAAGACTACTACATACTGTACGTGTGTGAGTGACTGATTTTACTCCTGTCCTCTCCTCAGCGCTCTCAGCCTGGCAGGCTACCAGACACCGCCCTGCTCACCATCCAAAACTCTGTCAATGTGATCGACCTCTGTTGGGACCCCTTTAACACACAGCGGCTTGCTGTGGGTGAGTGAATACATGTTCTGTGTACTGTACCGCCACGTAGGGATAGGCAGTATAGGCAGTCACCTAGGGCTCCACCTTCATGGGGGGCGCTGGTCGCCCTTTAAATAAATAATAATAAATAATTTTAAAATGCTGGTGGGCACCCTTCCTCATTTTCTCCACTGAGGTAACGAATGAAAAAAGCCAACAATATCAGGGACAAATTGTTTATTCATATATAATAAATATACAGGAGGCCTGTGAGTGTGAGTTGACATGCATATCTCCGTCTCTCTGTCCGTGCTAGCTGGTGATGATGCAAAGATCCGGGTGTGGCAGGTACCAGAGGGAGGGCTGAAAGAGACCCTGACTGAGCCTGAGGTCATTTTGCAAGGTAGGACCGGGTCCACTTACCGAAATTACCTCATTGTTGAGTGACAAGCCTGACGTACAACAGTAAAAGTCAAGTTGATTGACAGCTGCTGTGACTCCTCGTAGGCCACACGGAGAAGATTTACTCCATCAAGTTCCACCCTCTGGCCAGCGGTATCCTGGTGTCTTCATCCTACGACCTCACGGTCAGAATGTACAACGTGGAGAGCGGAGAGCAGGTCAAAGTCCTCACCGGACACCAGGACCAGGTGGGTGACCCAGATCCACGCCTTGATCAAATACAAGAATCATAGACTGCATACATGACAGTTTGTTTTTGGACATTTGGATATGTTTGCTTACAAATACTAGAGTAAATACACCAACTGTCCTCTGAGCTTCTCCTTCATCTTCTTTCTTGTTTCCTCTTGCGTATTATGTTCAGATCTTTGGCATGGCGTGGAGCCCGGATGGCAAGCTCCTGGCCACAGTGTGCAAAGACGAGAAAGTTCGCATCTATGACCCCCGCAAATCCACTGCACCTGTGCAGGTATGTACAGCACATCGGAGAACATGGGAGGATGCAATAAAAATAGAGGAGATTTGAGCCTGTTATTTGTGTTTTTATGAGAAACTTTTTTTGCTTGGAAATGAGACTCAAAATCTCAATCAGATTATCTCGCTAAATAAAGGTTAAAGAAAAAAAAATCATGCATTAATTCTCTTACATTTCTTTTTTTATTTTTAGGAGGGCCCAGGTCCTGAGGGCCACCGGGGAGCTCGTGCGGTGTGGGTGTGTGAGGGAAAGTACCTGTTGGTGTCAGGATTTAACAAGTACTGACTTTTCTTTTGTAATATATATATATATATTTAAGAGTGATGTCAGTGTTCAGATGACTATTCTAACAAAACAGAACTATGTGAGCTTCCTGCACCAAAGGCAAACTACTCTATTACTTCTACTGAAAACAGTTTGGACTAGGGCTGGGAAATATGACGATATATATCGTCAAAACTTTATAAAAATGTCTATCGTTTATATTTTTCTGAATCTTTTTACTCGCAATATAGGCTAGGCCTATATTTATTTATTTGTGCTCTATAATTTCACTTTACAGACAAGTTCTAGTCTAAGTCAGGTACTTAAAGGCATCATAATTCAGTGTTATCAGTCGATAGAAAATCTCTTGTCATCCCTCTGCAGTCACAGTGAGAGAATCCTCTACCTGTACTCTGCCAACTCCCTGTCCTCCGGAGCCATAGCCAGCACCGCCTTAGACATCTCCCCGTCTACACTCATCCCATTCTACGACCCCGACACCAGTGTGCTCTTCCTCACTGCGAAAGTAAGGAAATAAAAGACTAAACATAGTTGCAAGTAAGGTACATTTGAAAGTCAAAACGGAGAATAATTAGATGTGTTTAATTTGTTTTATCCAGGGTGACACCAGAGTGCACATTTACGAGATCGTCCCTGAAGATCCCTACTTTATGGCGTGCAGCAGTTTCAACTCTCCCGAGCCACACAAGGTACGGAGCTGAACTCCCTCGTTTTGTCATATTTCAATTGCCAGTCACCGTACCCTTCTTAAAACTGTGCCATATTTGTGATGCTATATGTGCTGATTGTTTCCATGTTTGCAGGGCTTGGCCTTTCTGCCCAAGTCAGAGTGCAACGTGCGTGATGTGGAGGTCGCTGTGGGACTGTTGCTCAACAAGACGACCATCGAGCCGGTGGCCTTCAGAGTGCCGCGGGTCAAGGTCAGCCAACTACACCACCTAGTGGACGTAACACTGCATGCTTTCCTTCCTAAATGTTTTTGTAACTATAGAAAGTATAAATAACCCTACAGTATGTGTGTGCCTCTGTGTCTCCAGAAAGAGTTTTTCCAGGACGACGTGTACACCGACACCGCAGTCTGTTGGGAAGCGGCGCTGACTGCCTCTGCCTGGCTGTCTGGCTCCAACGGACAACACAAGAAGATCAGCCTGAAGCCTAAAGACATGACGCCAGGTGCTCATATATTTACATATGCCATGTGACTGTGTCTAACATATCTCTCTTCTGTCAAACTCATTTTAGTTCATGTGCCACATAGAGCCCAATTTGATCTCAAGAGGGTCGGACGAGTAAAACCACGTTCAAGTCTTTCCCCTTTCTTGTAGTGTGAAGAAGTACATTCTGAAAACGTTCACATTTAATGAACCATTTACAAAACAGATGATGAGCAGCCTGAGATGTCTCGCTGATCTCTCGGCTACGACTAAAAACAGACTGCCGCTTCCTAAAACCTGCCAACAATTCATTCATATTCTCTGTTCTCAGTTGTTCTTGCGAGTTGTTGTGTTTTTCACAAAGATGAGTCTGATAGTGGCGCCGAATATTATATTCCTTGTGTGCTGAAAGGTGCCGTGAACACACGCTGTGGAAGTAACAACAATTAATTGATAAAAATGGAGGTGATGAAAGTCAATGTGAATTGAAAAAGGGATGTTAAATGAAAAATGGAGCGATAAATTATGAAGCCATTTGATCAACTTAAAGCCGTTTTGACTAAAACAGTCATGACATGATGAAAACAGAGCCATGTTTCATCATTTTTCCCATCTTACATTCATCATTTAAGGAAAGTGGCTTCAAGGGTGGAAGTAACAAAAAGTAATTGAAGAAAAGGGAAGTGATGAAAATGAATGTGAATTGAAAAATAGAACGATAAATCTTCAATTTATTTGATAAACTTGATTCACGTTTTATTTGAAACAGTGTTGATCTGATAATAAACTGTCAACCATTCATCATTCACAACACTCAACTGACATTTATCATTTACAGCTTGCGATTTATGTTACTTCTGTCCAAAATGTTAATCAAAAACCATATCAATGTCTGCACGAAGTCAAGAGTAGAGCGGTTCACAGAGTGGGCATGTTTTTTTGTCATTTCCACCCTTGAGGCCACTTTCCTTAGATGATAAATGGTCATTTATTGTTGTGAATGATGAATGTAAGATGGGAAATGATGAAACGTGGCTCTGTTTTCATCCCATTACGACTGTTTTAGTCAAATTAATCAAATCACTTGATAATTTACCGCTCCACTATTCATTTAACATCCATTTTTTACGGCTCTATTATTCAATTCTCATGCATTTTCATCACCTCACAATTCATTTTTGTTACGTCCACCCCTCGTAGGCTTCCCATTTACCTCTGTGAAGAAATATGAAGTGGTTCCATTTTTCTTGGAAAACCCGACACTCTGTATGACATTTTCCACCGGCAGCTTCTGCACGAACAGTAGCGCTACATGACACTGCTTGACAGTGTCAAGCTTGACAGAGAACAGTGAACTGCTTGACAGTGTCGTGTCATGTAGCTTCTACGTCAGCGTGCGGGATCTATAATAGCGTCTCCAGCATAGTGCCTGCTACTCTTATTAGGACAGTGCAACCTCCAGTGGACAAATAGGAATGACGTTTTATTGAAAAATTGGGGAAAAAAAATTTACTTCTTTGCAATTTCCACACTTTGCAAAGTCATCCAGTGGACCGGATTGGACCCTTTGGCGGGCCGATTCTGGCCCTCGGGCTGCATGTTTGACACCAGTATTGGATATGTGCTGGTACGTTTACTTTTTTGACACTGTGTGTTTTTATTTCAGTGAGTGAGGCCCCCAAAGAGGCTCCTGTTAGGAAATACCTGCCCTCATCTGTTTACCTGGAGGCCAAGAGTGATGAACAGAAGAAAGAGGAGGTGAGCTGACTCTAGTGTGTCTGTCATCTATAATGCGTATTGTCCTCCTCAAAATCATCATGTACATGTAGTAGTTGCTGAATAAATGCAGCGGTGTTTTAACACTGAATGTGTGTCTGTGTGGCCCAGCTGCTCAGCGCCATGGTGGCTAAGCTGGGGAACATGGACGACCCGCTGCCACAGGAGTCCTTCGAGGGGGTCGACGAGGACGAGTGGGTGAGTGAACGTGATGGAAACAGCTGCGAAGTCTCGACTCTGATTTAAACACTCTGCTACCATGATATCAGTCACATGTAATGAACACATGCAAATTAGAAGCAAAAGCTACTACTGTGATTCTTAGTCGATTAGTCAACTAATCGGTTGTTTTGGTCTCAGTCGACTAAGATTTCTTTAGTCGATTAGTCATTTTTTAATGAGTCGTTTATATCTACATGGGGAGCGGTTCCTCTCCACGTAGTCCCCCATGTTGCACCGCCATGTTTCTACAGTAGCCGAAGAACAGCCTGGGTCGGAGTCGATAACATTACTCACTCGCGTCGCCGCTGCTCTCTCTCTCTTGCTTCACCACTCACTTCCGACGTACACACACACACACACACTTTAAGCACTAGCTCTGCTCCAAATGACCTACGCTACTCTACTTACAACAACTGACTCTAAATTCGCGTTTTTTGCGTTGGCCACCGTAGCTCTCCAACACGCTTGGCACACGGGAGAAGCTTCAGTTGGCTGCAATCTCCTCACCTCACCGCTAGATACCGCCAGATACTACACACTGGACCTTTAACATCAAATACTGAGACAGTAGGGACCAATAAGGTATCAATGTAAAGCTAATACTCTAATCCGTCTTTGCTAACTGTGTGTCGTCCAGGATGACTAGAGGGAAGACGCCATCTTGCCTTTCACGGTGCCAACGGACGAGAGAAGAGAACAGATCACCTGTCAAGCTACGCTGCCATCTTTGTGTGTGCGACGGTGCCACCCCACACGTCCTCCGAGCTTAATCAGCCAACATCTCAGCCTATACTGCACGCACAAAAGAATACTCTACAATGTGAAAGTATAAATGATAACAACAATAACTATAACGCCCTTCTGATCTCCGTATGTATCATAATATCTGTAAAGGTTTGGAAGATCAAATGTCATGTTGTCTAGTTTGGTGTTCATCATATCCGACTGCATGAAATTTGATATGAAAATCATTTTCAGCTTAAATATTTAATCCTGGGATCAAATCGGACATAGTATGTTATGTTGACGTAGACTACAAAATGATGTCACACTATTCATGATATTTTGAGGAATGAAATCTCACCATTCAGGATAATACAACCGTAAATATAGTCTATTGAAATCATATATCAGGACACCTCAAGGTGAATTAAACGGAAGGCAATCTCAGCAATAATACTTCTGCTTCATGTTAAAGTATTTTAGCATAGCTTCTCTTTTTGTGGGACCGTGGTTTAAGTATGATAACACACTCTGAGGTGTCCTGATATCTAAAATAATGGCTTCCTGTTGTGCCCAGTCTGTTATTTTTTCTGATATTAAGATACCAGGTTGTTATCTGTGTGCACATTTACCTCCGCTGCTTGCTTTTCTTTTTTTTACTGGCCAGTCATGTGAGCGCGCTCAGTCACAACGTGTCTTTTGATGAAGATGTTGTTAATGACCTCACTGAACAAGTGAACATCGTACAGCTGATAAAAAACAACCCTCGTCTTCCTGTTTGATCAGGTGAAACACACACGATTACTGTAACATGTTCCAGCCTTCAACAGCAAAACAAAAACCACACTGAGGATACAACAGGGTCACCAGTGTTCATGTTTGGCCATGAACTGGAATTTCTTACGACGACATTAAGTTCACTTTTTCTTTGTTAGCCAATGGGAGAATAAAATGCCATTTTAATAACAATAATATGTTATTTTATTTGTACAAGTTATAGGTTTGATGGACCATCCGGTAGTCTTATAATAGTCGTATAAGTAGGGGTTAAAGGTTAATGAAACTGGGGTGTTATGCATTAAAAGCCAAACAACCTCCTTTTTGGAGTTTTTAAGAGGGGCCTTTGTATACTCTGAGATGATTCCTTTCTTTCTTTCTTTCTTTTCTTTTTAATTATGATCTTTTGTTGGTTTTCAGACTGTTTGGGGATATTCCTCACTTAAATGAGCTAATTTTCTTATCTGATGTTTACTAATAGTAATTCATCATGGTGTTAATTAACACAATAAGAGTACAGTATTAATAACTTGCAATGCAGCCATAACAGGTATCATGTAATTTTCCAATCAGGGTTACAGCAATATCGCCAATTAATGCAGGCTAGAACCCACCATTGATGTTTGAACAGGTGCAGGTGTTGTTGGTGTTTGTGTGACGTTACACTGTATGTGCTTGTGAATTCTCCCAACGCCATACTTTGTAATATATGTATTGGATTAACTTGCCTTCCATTGTGTTAAAAAAAGAACTTCCTTTTTATACACTGAGTAATGGTTTTCGTCTGTCGTACTTGAGGAATGGTTTGTGGATTTTTGTTTTTCAATATTGTCTCGCAATAAACACGATTTTGAACCCAATGCTTCTTGTCCTTTTGTGATTAAGTCACCATGGCAACCATAGTGAGTAGACATGTGGGAATGGCTTACGTGATTTCTTTGGTGGTGACTGTGCGGGGAAACAATAAATAAATAAGTGCATTGTTAATGTTGTGCAGCAACATCTTAGCCACATGACTTTTGGAAAAAAAAAGATGGACTTTTCATCCTTTTTTTTGCATTATATAAGAATAGTGACATATATAAATGTCAGGAGCCCATATTGGCCTATCTCAAGCGCTAATATAATAATTCTAATGGGTAGACTGGTTTATATTGGTCTATAACCATAGGTCTGTGAGTGATCCAGGTTTAGCTTGCTAACCTAAACACATAAACAGAAATTTTATAACTATATCAAATATGTTTTGAAATTTTGTGATCGGACCAACTTTCTTCATAACTTTAATTTCTAATTTAACTTTTATTTAACCAGGCAAGTCAATTAAGAACAAATTCTTATTAACACTTTGGAGTTCCCTTCCTGAAAATGGTCTCATATTTTATGATTTATATATAAGTCTATATATAAAATCAAAGAGAGTTTAATATGGCCTATAAATTAATTAAAGAATATTTTGCGTATTTTATAATATTATGTCTTATAGTTCTGCTTATATGTTGATCACTCAGTAAAGTAAAAAAAATTAAAAAGTATTTTTATTGTGCATTATTCTTTATTTATGTTATAAATAAAACCTCAATCTATAATTTAAGTCATTTGTTATAAATATTTCAGAAATATAAATTAATTACTGATATAATTATCCTTATCATAATATACATTTGTTATCAATCCAGAATACCAATTCATTACTTATAATATAACTTAATCACAATACCGATTCATTACTTACATATTTAACTTAATCATAAAATAAATAAAATTATTATTTATAATAAAAAATTAACAATTCTATAACCTTCAAATTAAAGAAAATGTGTTATTTTTTTCTCGTCTTAATAGCAGTTTGTTAACATTTTTCAGTCTGTTTTAGTGATTATTAGTCATGAAAAGAAGCAGAAGCTGCAGTTTGACCTCCCTGCCAGTAGAGGTCAGTATTAAAGATGACGCCATCCAGCTGGTTCCTCTTGAATACTTTGCTCTGTCGACGCTTCTTTGAACTTTGACCCCTAAATAACCTTCGTTGGTTACATGTGAGCAAACAGAAGAAGCTGCAACACTCTGTACTGAGGACCTGGATCACATTATAACATTATAACATGGTAAGAATACATTTTATAATGGTCGTGTGGATGTTAATGTGTGTCTTTGTCGCAGTTTGTCTCTCCAGCAGGAAACAGTTACATAAGAGAGCTGTCTGCTCCTCACTGAGACATTAATATGATTTAATGTGACAAAATGTGAGTTAATTCATGTCCAAGCAGGCCAGAGGTGCGTTTAAAGACTTAACAGTGTTAACAACTGGAATGAAACTGCTTCTTCTTACATCCTCACCTGCAGACCTGCAGACTCTGTCTCAACATGACATCGGCTAAACTGTCTCTGGACAGATGTTGGACTCTGTAATGTCACACAATGAGAACTGCTGTCTGACATTCACTCTCTTATGATTCCCATGACTGTCAATGTGAAGTTACTTTGTGCTTTTTGTGATTAATCTTTGCATATATGTTTCATTTCTCTGCAGGCTAGATATCTGGCACAGATCATTGTGATGGGAGCTCAGGTGGTGGGACGGGCCTTTGCTCGGGCTTTACAGCAAGAATTTGCAGGTATGATCCATAAATCATACCTGCAAATTTTTATATATATATATATACACACACTTTATACTAAGTATTTTTTGCAGTTGCTAAGACACAGAAGCTGGTAGACCTACTTGTGGCACAATTATTGAAACTCTATTCTGATCTATTGACCAGGTATCCTAAACAATAAGCACATTGTCTGTCTGCTTTACACAACTGACAGACAATAGTTTTGTTAATTTGTTTATCAAGCAAAAATGCCAAATATTTATTATTTTATGTGATTTATTTGTAAATTGAATATATCTTGAAGTTTTGAGTGTTGTGTGTAGAAGTCATTTGAAGACAATAAAAAAACCCTGATTCAGGGAAACTGTGGCGGGCAAGTTTCAATATTTTCTGAAATTTTTATATACTAAATTACAAAACAATCAATACAAAATAATACAGATGTTGTCTGATATCAATGCACCCAATGATATGATAAATGTTTGCAAAATCACATGTTGCATAATCAAACTGATGTTCAACTGTGTTTTTTTTTTTTTAAATCTGATATCACCCAGTCCTAGTTGCAGCTCTGTAAAATATTTTTTTGCTGTCACATTCATTTATGTTGTCTAATGAAATGAAGTTGTGAGTATTTGTGTTGTGTTTCCTCTCGCAGCCAGTCAAGCAGCGGCGCAGGCCAGAAACAGCGCAGGTCAGCACTCTGCTGCAGCGTCCAGCATCACCGGGATGACTCTGCAGGAGGCGCAGCAGATCCTCAATGTGTCAACACTCACTCCTGAGGAGATTCAGAAGGTACAAACAAACTCTGTTTCTCTTAAATAATCTCTAAATAAAGGTTTTCCACCCCAGTCAGAATTTACTCAAGCACATCCATGAAGCACGCCACTATCTCCGTGGTGACTGCCGTGCTACTCTACCAGCTTCTTAAAGTTACTGTTTCGTTCTCTTTGGCGATAAGCGGTAATAATTGCAGGAATGTTTTTGGATCTCACTTCCCAGAGATCGCCGCTTGTGATTTTTTTTCCCGGGAATGTTGCCAAAGACGTTCATTTTGTAATACTAAAAAATGCAGTACTTTCATCAGAGGGCCGTAGGCTCAACCACCCAAGTGTTACCTCATTTGGCGATAGAAGCCATCCCTTAATATTGTCTGGCGGCGGTCCGCGCTTCGGTTCCACAGCAGCCGGCCACTAGTTCACTAGTTCGGCTAGCGCATTAACTGGAACTCCAGGCGACCTCCGGCCAGAGTTTGAGTCTACGTCAACACACGTATCCAAACACCAGTCGTACAAAGCCCAAAGCCAACGATGATGATGATGTAGATGAGCTGTTCCAATTTTACTCCCATAGCAGTAAAGGCGTAGGGGTATTTTATATTTGATTACATTTTTCCTGACATCTACATGTCATTGTAAGTAACATATGCCCGTAGATCAGTTTGGTTTTTAACACTTTTTTACCATTTAGTTTAAGTCCTTATATATGGAGGATATTAAAAACAATTTTGTACGTATTTTTTAATGTTTCAAAATTTAATTTCGCTGCACCTAAAGTGTTTTATACAATATCTCCGTTTACACAAGAACGCTAATGTTAGTAGATCAGATCAGTTCACCTTTTTCATTATTTTTCATATCGGTGGTGGGTTGACGTTCACAGGCCGATATCTGATATGTTATAAAATGCAAATATCTGCCCGATATATCGATCTAACCCTAACATATTCATTGCTGTTATACTGTATATTGCTATTGTATTGTTTAAACATGTAAAAAAAAAAAATCATGTACTGTATTAACAGTAATTTCAGGACTTATTTTCATTCATACTTCTGCTAATACTGTATGACAGCAAAATAAAAATGGTGTAGAGTGGAGACACTGGTTTCTATTATTACCTAAACTCATTAGTCTCAACATACAAACTACAACAAGGATCAAAATGGAAATAAGTCCTACGACTTCATGTTATCCTTGATGTTCTTTTAACTGTGCATGTACACCACTGTTGTAACCATGTGAGTGTCTTTTTGAAATGAATTGTCAAATAAACAAAACAAAAAAAAAACTGCAGGGCAATCTGATTCAGACAGGGACACCCCAGCATCTTGATGATTGCTTTAAAATGATTTTTGCTACTCAAAATCTCCCTTGAAACACTCACCCCTTTAGACTTAAAAGATGCCGTGGTCGTATAATATATTGTTACATTTAGTTATGTCTTTACAAAATGATGACTAAACACACTGATTCTGTGAAACAGAGCTGCAATGTACATACAATAATTTACCTCTCTGAGTTAAAGCCTCTGAACACCCACACAGATGTTTTCAGTTAATCTGTCTGATTAGACCTCTGCTCAGGATGTGTGGGTGTCTATTGATTGACATCTTCCTCAGTCTCCTCTTAGCTTTGTTGCACCTGTTAGGGCGGGACAGATTACACCTCTATCGTTCTTATTGGTAGATGATTTGTGACCTTATAGATTCCCATCAAAGCTCAGGCCCACCTGAAAACACATGTGTGGGTGTTCACAGTTTTAATAAACATGGTGTCTTTTGTTAGTTTATTTGACTATTCATGAACATTATCAACATGTTTCTTTACCTTCTGCTGCAACAATGATCAGGAAATGTGTCAATGAGTGTCTTTGCTGCTGTTCTGAAAAAAAAAACGTGTTTCTCTTCCAGAACTACGAGCACCTCTTTAAAGTCAATGACAAGTCGGTGGGCGGCTCATTTTACATACAATCAAAAGTAAGTATTCTGTTTCTTGGGGTGCTACACAATGATTTTCAAATGTGTTGTAGAGAATATCACTTTATTACCCACTAATTGTTTTTAGCTCACCAAAATACAAAAACAGCACAAGAACATATAAAACAAAAACAATACATAGCTTGAAGGGGTAGTTTGGGTGTTTTGAAGTGGGGTTGTATGAGGTACCTATCCATAGTCAGTGTATTACCTACAGTAGATGACAGTCGGCATGCCCCTAGTTTGGAGAAGCAGACAGGAGTTAACGCACGGACCCAAAGCAATGTACTGCTGTGGACGGGGCCGGCAGCTAAACGTATTTAAGCCACCTAAAAGAAAGGCCCACCTAAAAAAAATCAATATCGGTTTAAGTATACGCTATATTTAGAATATTTTCACCGCTTTACCTTGCCGTCAGACAGCCCTTTCCAACGGGGAACTGAAGCCGTTGTGTCCATCTATGCTGTCGCCAAAGCCACCAGACTCCATTGAAAAAAACTCAGTAATTTTACCATGCAGAACACACAAACTAACCAACTGAGGTAAAATTACTGTTTTTTTCAATGGAGTCTGGTGGCTTTGCATATACAGATGTTACGGTTTCAGTTCCCCATGGGAAAGGGCTGTCTGACCTCTTGTCCTGGGAGTATACAAATCACTCGGCTTTGTCAGCAGTTACCTTATTTACTACTCTAACAAGTTTACCTCTCAGCCTGCAGTCCAGAAAACCAAACCATCATAAGACTGTTGAATGTTGGCACAATCTCAATGACAGTTTTGTAAACTGTTTAAGACTGACCGACTCTCTCTGAGTCTCATAAGAAGATGAAGCCATTGATGCCGTTCATTCAAGAAATATGGCTTTAGCATTTTTAGCATGGCAGAGAAGGGCTGTAAGATAGTGACAACTTTTTACAGTTTCAACAAGTTGTCTTTGTGGCTGTGTTGAATTTTAAATTATGACTCATGTGACTCTGTGTTTGTTTGTGGGAGGAATTCATTCACTCTTTGAACTGTGTCGTGTTTCAAATGTTACTGATTTTATCTCTCACTCATTCCTCTCTGCTCCGAGTGACCCATGGTGTAATTTATTTTAAGTGTCTTCTCTTTCACTCATTATTATTATTATTATTATTATTTGTTTGTGTGCAGGTGGTGCGGGCTAAAGAGCGTCTAGATGAGGAACTAACTATTGAGACAAAACAACAACAACAAAAGTCGCGGCAGGACACGGAAACATGAAGTCTGAAATTATGCTCGCCCCGTCTTTTCCTCTCCCCGTCCTCTGTAAATTATAACCCAATAAAAGTCTTCTCCTTTTCTCTACTCCCGACTTTGTGGCATTTTGTGGGCGATGGGTGTTATTTTAAGACTGGGAAGAACAGACAATAAAATATGGTCTTGTTCTTTTTTTTTTTTTTATAGATGAGCCAAATGTCAGATGTTATATACTGTATGGTTTGCAATGATCTAACACAGAAATGCTTTTATATATGTCACAGTTTCAGCTACTGTTTTGTCAGTGTTGAAATGTAACTAAGTACAATTATGATGTACTTTACTTGGGTATTTACATTTTATGTTACTTTTACTACACTCCTTTTTGAAAGCAACAATTGTACTTTTTTACTATATTTATTTGACAGCCTTAGTTACTTTGCAAATTCCCATTATTAATAGAAAATTAAAAAATAAATCAATTAGTACATAATGATGTATTATCACAGGTGAAGTATATAAAGTACTTAGCTCCACCTTTGCCAGCTGCAACATTAAAGTGATATACACATTAATGCATCACTAATTATAATTCAATAATATATATTATGCTGAAATGGGCCCTTCTGAATAATGAGTACTTTTAATTTTTATACTTAAAGTATATTTTGATGCTAATACTTTTGTACTTAAGACTTTAAAGGTAGCAATTTTACTTGTAACAAAGTATTTACACACTAATATTGCTACTTTTATTAATGTAAAAGGTCTTAATACTTCATCCACCACTGCTGTTTTTATTCCAGTGAAGTGTGCACGTCTTGATTATGTATAATGTACATTTCCATAATGTGTGTAATTTTATTGTATATTTGAAACAGAAAATGAATACACAAGTTGTATCAAATACAACTTTATTAAACATTTTTTTCTTTTCATTGACATTATTATCAATATCGTAATAAAATTCCTCTAAAACAGGAGAACACCGCTATGTTGTACCAATTGGAGACTTTTACAACTCTAAAATTCTGCATGTTCAACCACAGAACATGATGCCAGGAAAAATATATTTTCATATAATAATTTTTTTTTTCATATAGTGTATAACTTCTATATTTTACCTATAATAAAAAGGCACTTGGAAAAAAATTAAAATACTGACAATATCTCACAAATGTGCAAAAAACATAACTTGGAACAGGCCTTGCGTGGCCTTAGTCTTATCATTAACCCTTTGTGCAACACTGTGGCACTTCAGTCAATGGCACCCCTTTTACAATGACACTGACCTAGCTAGCTAACACAAATTTTGTGCCCCTGGATTTCAGTTCCACCTTTCATAGCAGTTAAGTGAGGGTTAAAATCTCCAGGAGCAAAGTACCGCTTTTTATCAAAGACATCAAATTCAGACATTTTAGCAACTGAGGATGATTTTTTTTTTTTACAATTATTCTTGGTTGTCAAAACAACTGATGAGTAACGCTGTACACTGAGAAAGGATGTGGCAGCATCCCCGTATCTACACACGCTATGAGGGGGGAACAAAAGTGCAGTTTATTACAGACTGAGCTCAAAGGGTTAATGGATCATACAGCTTATTTGATATTTAAAAAAAAAAAAAAAAAAAAAATCGATGTGGACCCCGAGAGGATCCATGTCATATTGTTCAGCTTTCTGCCGCCTCTTTCTCTCTCTGTCCCTGGCTTCGACCTGCAGAGGAGAGACAGACAAGACAGGGAGGAGGAGAGCCGCCGCCGCCGCATCTGTGGGTTTCACTGTTGCCACGGAAACCGTGTCTAGCCTACTTAACACCTGTTTCTGATGACATCACATGGCAGGATTGTCCACTCACAATGAGAGATTCACTTCAATGCCCAGCCTGAACCCAGAGACAGGCTGAGAGATATAATGATGACTAAGAACCACTGAGGCAGAAACGCAGGTACGCCTGTTAATCTCAGCTGTGAATCCCTGCCGGCCCCGTAGGAGGTCCGACACCGAGCTCGCACCCCAGACAAGGGAGGGTTATATATTTGTTTTTGTTTACTGTGAATGCGGCTTGTTAGTCTGCCTGTTTTTCCCATCACTGGTGAAACGCTTTGTGGCCGGGAGGTGGGGGAGTTGAGCCTTTTGGGTTTAATCTATAAAAAAAAAAAAAAAAGAAGCCGAGGGCAGACAGAGTTCAGTGGCCTAGTTTTCTGCAGGCTGGTATGCCTGTGAGTCGCTGCCACATTGGGCACAGCGCAGCCAGTGACTTCAGAGCCGAGAGGGCCGTTCGCTGGGTAGGTGACCAGATGGAGGGCGGCTGCACGGCGCAGCTCTCCTCTGCCTCTTTTTCCCCTCCGCTGGCACACACAGCCTCTCCCCTCATCTCTCCCTTTCCCCTTGTCCATTCATTCACTCATTCAGCCAGTCCTGTCTCTCTCTCTCTCTTTGCTCTCACGCTTTAGCAGCGCTGCCCGCCATTTCACAGCCGGATGCTATTTCTCTGTGGTTTATCTGGCGGTGGAAAATTAAAAGAACAAAGGAAGCAGAGTTTGCAAATCTAATTCAGCCCCGAAGATAATGTTGTTAGGACACTTAATACTTGTACACCAATGTGATTGTCATGGAGGAATGTGATATCATTTGGTCCACTAGATATATATATTTTTCATATCCCCCCCGCCTCCTAGAGCAGTGGTCTCCGACCTTTTTGGCTTAAACTGAAGCAACATCATCTGAACATAATCACAGTTTGTGGCCTCAGTTTGGACATATTGTTGGGAGCAGTTCAACCAAAAGAGTGATTTCTTCTTCCCACATTGTTTCATTTATGCTGAACAGGTAACCACATTCAGGTTTTCACAAGAGGACTAATCGTAACGTGTCCACAGCCTCCGAGGTCTCGGCTACTTTAGGGCAAATCAGGTGTGTCCGGCGTGACTCGCAGCCTCTGGAAACTCCCGAGAAACTTTTAAACTAAACATCGTCGATCCAAAATAAAGGCAGATTCAGCTACTGCATGGCTTATTTCTGAATGTTTTCAGAAATATATTTCGGTGAACTATTTTCAAAGAAAGTTTCCAAACGAGCCACCATGATGGTTACAGTTTGGAAGCTGGGAGCAGCAGCCCACGAGTGAGAGCATTCGTCCAATCAGGTGCCAATGTAACATGCCAGCCCGTTCTCATTCCCAGGGCATCAAATACCAACACTTTGTCACGGCCGTCGGCGTTCGTTACTGCCACAAAAGGCAGCCCCTCAACGCCGGTATACGACGCACCAAGGCTTTCCATTAACTACAACATAAACCCATCCGCCGTCAACAGGCGGGAGGGGAGATGGATGTGTCCAACAACACAAGGCTTTCATCAAGGAGACCGCTGTTCGTGTCCCGCTTTACAATCAGCTGATCGTTCATTTCCCGTTTTCACATTTTCACTTTACAAACGTCGTAGTTTTAAGTCTAACTATATTGTGTTTTTTCCTAAACCTAACTAAGTGGTTTTGTTGCCTAATTGTGAGCAAGTGTTTTAGTTGAATTCACAACATTAATCACATGTTTACATGCGACCAAAAAGTGACGCCAAGAGGTCTGAGAAAGCGTCAGTATGCGACGAGTTGAGATGAGAACGTGTTGAAGTTAACATTTGCTGATTAGCTCAACTAAACACAAAGTACACCTGGGGGTTGTCAATGTCAAATTAGTTTTGCGGGTATTTGGTCAAACACCAAAGTGTTGGACAAACAGAAATTTTTACCCGATGACTCTAGATGGAAAGTTAAGGAATCACTTAAGATATTAGAGTTAATCCAGAGGAGAACATGAATGTGGTTACCCAATTTCAATGAATAGTTGAAATTGAACATTTAATTTAAAACCATAAATGTCAACCTCATGGTGGCACGATGAAAAGTCCTCTGGGAAACATGAATGAACAAAACTTTATGGCAATCCATCCAGTAGTTATTTCAGTCTGGACGCCATCCACTGAGCCACATCGCTAGTGTCGCTAAAAAGCAGAAACACTAGAGAAAACCGAATTTTGTGAGAAAGGAAAAATGTCCTCTTTCATATATCAATGTAGTCGTCATGTGACCCTTCAGATTTATCCCAAACCCTGCAGGTTGGGAACCACTGCCCTAGAAGACCTCCCACCCCAAACCTCTCCCTCTCGTCTTCTCCTCAACCCCTCAAAACACTCGGCGGCAGAAAGCTGAGCGCAGAGCAGCCGTCGCAGAACACAAGAAGCAACTTCAACATCAGAAAAAATGTCTCGTCTGAACAACAGCAAAAAAAACAATTAAAAAAAAAAAAAAACAGCAATAACTGATTATCTCTAAAACTGGGCAATTGGAAAAGTAAGACCACCAACATATAAGCAGAGAGAGGAGGGTAGTAGTGTGCGACAGTCTCTTGTGTTGTGACGGTCCTCTCCTGCTCCCTATAGCTCTCCGCTGTGGAGTCAACATCATACATGCATTAACGCTAAGCAGGACTCCACAACAGGATAAACCCCCTGCAGAAAAATAGTTTTAAAGATCCATCACTTGGCAGTAACATTTCATAAAACATGTAAGGAATATAGTATGTGTGGTAAGTGCGTGTTGACTGCTTAATCGAACCATGAGAAAAGTTTTCCCAGACGTCAAATGTCTTTTTTTTGCCCCTTTGGACAGCGTAAAATGAGGCAGTTTGCAATAGTGTGGCTTCCTAGTCAGTCCAGCTGTATGTGGCACCGAGTGCATCGCACCCCCCTCTGCGGCACAATACAGACATTTCCCCCTCTCCAGGTATTTTTGGCACAGCATGGGACGTGTTGAACTTGGGACAAAACTTCAACCGACAAGGCTAAGTTGGGCTTCGACTGGACGACCACCTGCTTTTCGCAGCTGGTTTTGGGTCGGGTCGCTTTTTTAAAAAACAAGACACTAGTGTTTATCACCACAGTGGCCCTTTCATAACACAAACTGGCCATGTTGATTCAATTACGGGAAAAGCAGCTGGACAATCCAGAAGTTAAAAACAATGCGAGTAGTGTAAGTGGAAAGCGGGATTGTTGTGTGTATCGTGTCCAACCAGAGGGGGGAGCCAGACACATCAGTGCCCTTTTTAAATTTGTGTAAAAGAGGAAGTGATGATTGGTCATCTTGTCAGGTGATGCAACACCGTTTGTCTGTTAAGTCCTCAGTTAGCTCTGTGCCCTTAAAAAGCCCCTAGTCTGGCACACATTCTGGTGGCTGTTTCCATGTTGGTCACCCTCCCCAAAACTGGGGACAGATTGTCAAAAAGTGCTCCCTCCCAGTTTGTGCTACACTGGGGGGGAGCTGAGAAGGTTTAGCAGCAGTTTTTGAGGTTTCAATACCAGTTGACACTATTAATAAGTGCTGTGTTTAATTGAACTATCTCAGAGCTGAAAACTGCAAATCCAAGACAGTTCTCTTGCTTTCACTTGCTTTGGTTTTTTTTTGCAAGCCTGTCTGAAGCATATTAATCACAGCAGACTGTGAAGAATAGGTTGTGTTACTTTAAAAATGGAGAATCATCCTATCGCATGCACGTTTTGCCTTTACTGTGAGAGCGTCGTTCAGTTTCGTGGTGCATCTTATCTCACTGCTAAGCTGGAGGCACGCTGTCTGATGATATAAATACTAATCAATGAATCAGGACTTTTGTGAGAACACAGAGCACTAAGACTGTCAGGGAATGAATAAAGTACAAAATAAGACAGCAAAGATAGAGCCCGTTGTCAGGCCTTGTGATAGAAATACAGTCAATACTGTTCCTGAACAGAGTTCTTGGGCCTCAAGTTTCCCGTCGATACAAGAGGCTTGCGTTGTATTTCTTGTGAGGTGTAGTGTTATCTATAGTTTTGTTGATTGGTGGTATAGTTTTCTCTGAAATGCATTGCCTGGATTTGATTGTGCGAGCCAATCCCCATCACCTTTGACCGCCCCGTACCCTCACTATGGCGTCCACCCTCCCGTCCCGACCCCCTGAGCTCTTCCGGAATGTGTGTGTCTGTGTATCAGTTGACCACAGCTGGCTTGAGCACCACGGTGCCTGGGGGGATGACCACCCAGGACAGGGGATCATGGGATCCCGTGGAGAGGTTCAGGACCCTCCCAGTCACCTCGTTCTCTGCCTCCTCCCCCCGGCCCCTCTTGGCCTGCTGGCTCTGGACCCTGCGCTCAGACGAGGCCCCCAGCACGGGCATCATGGACAGGCCCAGGGCCGAGGAGGGGTACCCCTGGGAGAGCAGATGGGATTTGGCGAGTCCCAGCGTGGAGCCGTTGAAGGACAGGATGCCTGGAGGTGAGCCGGGGCAACCGAGCGTGCTGAGGTCCAGGGGCCGGGGACTGAGGGGGGACAGGGCGCCGCCCAGACCCTGCAGAGCGTGGCCTCCCAGGAGAGCAGCCGCCGCCCCTGGGATGATAATGTGGGCCGCGCTCACATAAGACAGCTCTGAATCCTTCCCCGCTTCGCCATGGAGCACGCCGCTTTGACTCCCCCTCAGCAGGGAGCCCACGCCGCCCGGGGAGCCCTGCTCCTGAGCCACAAAGTGGCCGTGGGCCTTGATGTGCTTGCGGAGGGAGCTGGGGTCTGTGTAGCGCTTCAGGCAGCCCACCATCTTGCAGTAGTAGGGCTTGTCCACGTAGTGTGTGCGCGTGTGCTTGAAGCGGTCGCTGGAGTTGGAGTAGCGCTTGTTGCAACCCTCGTAAGGACAGATGTAGGGCTTTTCACCTGCAGCGAGGAGAAGTGATCCAGATGTTTGAGAATGCATTGACAGCCAAAATCTTAACTTTGACGCACTGTGTATGGCTCTACCACTGACCTGTGTGTGACCGGTTGTGTATCTTGAGGTTCTCCAGGCGTGAGAAGCTCTTGTTGCAGGTGGGACAGCGATGGGGCTTCTCGTTAGTGTGAGTGCGGATGTGGATGAGCATCTTGTACCTAGCAGCCACACAAAAACAAAATAAGTTCCTCTTGAATCCTCCCCTGATATGTACACTTAATAAATCATGTAGGCCACATTTGCTTGCAGTGTGGATGCAGCCTTTCCCGAGTGTATGATCTTCTCACCGAGCATTGAAACCCCTCCCTTTGCGAGCGCAGCCCTCCCAGTGGCAGCAGTACCCAGACTCCTTCTCAGGCTTGACGTGGAAGTCGTTGACGTGGTCCACCAGGTCTTGCAGGGAGTCAAAGAGCAGATGGCACTAGAGGAGCGAAAACATTTCAAAATGAAGTGTGATGATAAAGCTATTTTGAGCTGATCCTAGTTTAGGATCATGAAATGGTTTTTTTTTCTTCTACTTGAGTCTGAGTCTTATTACCTTCTTCCAGTGGCAGGCCAGTTGTTCATCCGCCGAGAGGTCAGGAGAGGCTCTCTTGTCGCTCGTCTGGCCGATGAACATGGAGGATGGCAGGTGGAGTCCCGCCCCGGCTCCGATTGGCACGAAGAACTGAAAGGCCTGTGAGACGTGAGAGGTCTGGTAAACAAACAGAACAAAAGAGCAACAGAGTTCAATCAATCCACTGCACAGGTTCAGCTTTAGTTCAAGTCTAATGTGATGTACTTTAAGAAAATACAGCTGGCCCTAGAAAAATTCGTTTTAACGCCACTAATTTCTTTAACGCATTAATGCAATCGATCTTTCGGAGATTGTAGCATGTTCACTTTTAAAGCTAGAGTGAAGATACTGGTATCATATATAAATATTTGAATCGATTGACAGACCCACTCAAGATGCTTTTCATATAGAGCAGGTCAAGACTGTGCTCTATAATTTAGAGACCCAACAAGAGATTCCCCATGAGCATGCACTTGGTGCGACAGTGGCAAGAAAAAACTACCCTTTATCGGGTAGAAACTTTGGACAGAAGCAGCCTCTGGGTGGGCAGCCATCTGCCTCGACCAGTAACTGGTAGCTTTCGTTCATGCTTACTGTGATGGGAGAAATACAGCTTGATGTGACAGAGAGAAGAGAGAAAATGTTGTGCCTGGTGTCTAAAGCTGCCTGTGTAGCTGGCAGTATGATGCTCTGATAGCACTTGCCTACGTGGCGTGATTGAGAATAGACCGTCAGCTGGATGACACAAACAGGTAGTGATTGCCCCACTTGATAGAGACAAACATTTTTCTTTTTGTCAATGGAGTACAGAACTGCTGATCTCTTCCTTCAAAAAAAATCCACTCCACTTTTGCTCTTGTAGTCCCCCGCTGCGCGCTAACCTCCCTACATCCCCGAGCTCGGCATGAGAGCTGCAAGATTCACTGAACCTCAGCTGGGGCTCAAAGAGCTAATGCACCGGCTCTCACACACAGAATAACTCAGCTCAAGCAGAAAACAGAGAGGAGTCTTGAAGAAAAATAAGGGACGCGTAAGTCCGATAGCAGAAGAAGCACAGAGAGAATAAGGGTGCAAACGATCACAGTCCTGTAGCTGCCTCGTTGTATCTCATCTTCAGCTATGTCAGAAATGCGTATGTGACAAATTGAATAAAACGAGACGTATTCTCTGCACTGAGCTCTGCCTCTGCATGCAAACTATGTGAGCTGCTTTGTGGGATGCTGTAGGGGAGAGAACATGCGAGCAGCTGCTCTTCTATAGGAAGAGCTTATTTTTGCGTGTGTGAGAGAGAGAGTAAGTGGGGACAGAAAGCATCCAATCTGCGTCCACTTGGCCTCAGTAAAGTGTAGAGTGGGTGTAACGGCGGGGTCTGGGGGGGGGCTATCTGGGACTCAGTTGGACGTGGGACGGCTGAATGGTCCCAGCCAGCGTGTCTCAATTCAATTGGGAGTGAATTGAATTAGGTGGCGTGAGGTCTGCATGGCTGTACCTTGTCTTAAATTTGATTATACATGTACACGCATGCACACAGGCACACACACGTCATGCCAGTGGGGCCACGGAGTGCAAGCTGCGCAGACAGAGGCACTTGTTGGGGACACAAGAGGTGTTTGATAAGAGCTACCTCCCCCCTCTCTCACACACATTAACAAGCCTCCCACCCCTCGCATAGCCTGATTCCCTTATGGAGAGTGTGACATGACCCGATGTTGTTGCTGACAGTCACTCTCTGTTGGCCACCAACTACTGCATTGAAAGACGTGTTTATTCTATCAACAACTCAGAGGTGAACTAAGTGGGGAAACAATAGAGGCAGTGGAGGGCAAAACAGAAGCTGAAGTGATACACCTGTACTGGTGTGAAGGTCTATGTGTGTGTGTATCTAAGGCCCTGTTCAGACCTGGTGTTAACATGCGTCCTCAGTGATCCGATCACAAGTGGACAGCTCTTAGTAGAGGTGTGAACGCACTCAAGACGCATCGAGATCCGATCATTCAGAGGTGGTCTGGGCCACATATGGCCATTTTCTTTGAGCAGTGTGTACGCAACTGACGGGATCCGTGGAGTCTCTGCGCTCCTCATGTGAATAAAATAAATAAATAAAATGTACCCAAATTCACGAATATGTAGGATATTACTACTGACATTCCTGTAGTATTACGTCACAACGTCTGCTGTCTTAGCCGTGTGTTTACTACAGTACGTGTTTATTTGCATATAGAGCGAGGAAGTGAGATCGGATCACAAGTGGTCACTGGAGACGCATTATGATGCAAGGTGTGAACAGATGTACTTAGAGCTGTCCAGTAGGTTTAGTCCTACTCACCCCTGAGGGGATGTAGTTGCCGTTGGTCATTTCTGGAGAGTTGGGGGTGTGGCGGGAGGAGGGCGACATGCTCAGGTCCACCGCAGGGGGCGTGGGGGTTTCTGTCCGATCATGAGGGACCACCTGCACACCTGAGAAAATACACACACACACGTTAAGATGGCCTCTGACCTGGGGGGTCTGATATGGGACTCTAGCAACATGGTCCTTGGGATGGTTGGTCCATGCTCAGACCACCACTGTGCCTAAACACACCCTAACAGAGCTGCTGTCATGTCTGTTGACCTACCTGTGTGCGGAGATGCAGGCGAGGCGGGCTCTATGACGGCGGTGCCATCATCCGCCATGCGGAGCTGGCGAGCTCGCTTGGGGTGCAGCGGGGAAAGCGGGGGCGAGCGCGCCCCTCTGTCCCGCCCATTGACCCGCCGAGGGAGCTTCAGGTCCAGAGGCTCGTCCAGGGACAGCATGACCGCGACTCCGCCGACCTCCCACCTGCACAAACAGTCACAGAGGGGCAGAGTCAGGCCGAGCAGGGCCGACGAGGGATAGTTTTCATACACAATGAAACGCTGCATTCCGTTGTAAAAGTCTCACACCTGTGATATTTCCCACGTGAATGTTGAAAGTATCTCACATTCCACCGGGTAAGAAACACTCTCTGACAATGACCACGATCGTAAACCGAAACACTGAGTAGGCCGAAGAAAAATAAACACACACGTAGAGATCTGAGCGACCCCCCTCCTGTTCCTCCACGCTGACCTTTACTCGCACACTCTTCCTGAGGAATTTCTACAATCCAATCCAGATGGTCACCCTCAACGCCAGCCCCGCATAACCCCACCCCTCGGCCAGTCACCGGCCCTTGCACCCTGTCACATCACCCCCCCAGCCCTGCCCCCACAGTGTGCACCTTCAGACCCCGTGGACCTTTGAGACCCACCGGCGGCTGCAACCCCCCGGGGCCCTCAAGTCCAGCTGCACCTTCTCCATCCGCCTCCTCCCTCCCTCTAAACACACTGACCTCTGGACCCAGCCTGAGGGGTTGTGGGCAGGGCGCTTCATCTCGCTGTCATTGTGAGTTCTAGTTGTAATGCCCGACCAGCGTCCCTGCTGTAGCACCATGAAGTATAGACATTCACACAAGCCACATCCTCTCTGCTTATATGTAAACAACAGTCTATTCCTCTTCATCCAGCATGCACTGCTTCACACATATAGGCAGTGCTGGTACAGTACAGTCGAGCTATCTATTCAACCCCATGTGTTAGGGTTCACTGCTCCTTCTCCCCAGGCTCACACACACACACGCATACATATTTCCTCAAAGCATTTTTTCCGTCTACACACACAGTTGAAGCAGGGTGTCCTATATTTCTGCTCGAGTTCATGTAGAACAGCTCCCAGTGTGCATGTTGATTCACACACACACACACACACACACACGAGTAATTAATCAAACTGTAATTTCAACAAATTCACCCCCTTCTTCCTCCCTCTCTCCACTCACACACACACACACACACACATACACACACACACGCTGACACACACTCACAGAAGCCACGGTTGGTGGTGAATGGTGGGCTTTGAGAGCGACTGGCCAGGGGCCACATGAGAAAACCCTTGTGTCTGGGAGGCACGGAGCGGAGAGGTCATCAGGTTCACCAGCCCAACGAGGGATGGCCACCAGCTCACACACACACACACACACACACACACACACACACACATATTCGTACACACAGCCAGAGGGGGTGTAAAGGACTCAATCAGCCATAGATAAGAGGATGATGATACACACACGTACTGATGCAGACAGAGGAACATACTGTATGAACATGCACACAGGGCGGCATTATGACATTATCAGTGAGATCTCTCTGTGTTTTAATGCATGTATATATACATATATACTGTATATATGCACATAGAGAATCCTATTAGGAAGAATTCCCTTTGGATTTTATCTAATTATAGACCACACTTGCAAGCACATGACCCACCGGTCCATCTTGATCTTGACTTAAAGGAACAGTGTGTCACAAATAAGGGGGTCTTAAGAGGTCCTGGAGCTGTTGTGTTCATGTATGTGGTTGTGTTGTCTCACTTTGCATGTGTGTCTCCATTTGTGTGTGTTTTTCTTAAAGGGCCAGTGTGTAACAGTTAGGGGGAACTATTAGTAGAAAAGGAATATAATATCATTATAATAAAAGTATGTTTTCTCTAGTGTATAATCACCTGAAAATGAGAATCGTTGTGTTTTTGTGACCTTAGAGTGAGCCGTATACACCGATCAGCCATAACATTGTTATGTTTGTTTATCTGTTTCACACATAGGCCTATAAAACGACAATAAAATACAATTCACATGAGAGAATTGTAAAATAAGTGTGAGTGTGTGGTAGAAACCTATAATGGCTTATATAAGAAACCACGCCGAAAGGACAGGTAAAAATAACTATCATGAGAAAAACCACTAGATATTAGTGTTCAAAACACTTCACATATAAAAATACACAGTGTAAAGTGTAGGAGCAAAGTTCAGACAAACAAAAAAATACAAAGAAGCAGGAGTAATTGCCATCTTTACAGTTTCTAAGAGCAGTCGTTTTTTCCAAAAGTCATATGTTTTTGTCAGCAGAGCATTTTTTTAAGTCTTTTTCTATACATAGACAACGACACAGAGGAATTCATTAGATGGACATTTTCATTCCATAAAATAACTCGAAATCTGATAGAAAACTGACCACGGGATGTTTTATACAACGGAAGATGAAGATTCTCAGCTTGTCTGGTTGGGTAATTATGGAATTGAGAGTTGTTAACAAACTAATATATAAAACTATTAGGTAAATCTGCATCCATATATCTCGCCTTAAAGACAATAGATATACAGGTTTGAAGAATGTTGAAGTCAAATATAGTCAATAACTGTAATTTTAAAAACATTATGCATACACAACACACACCGATGCACTGTGAGTGACACTGACACCTTTCTATCGGAACCAGCATTAACTTTTTCAGCAGTTTGAGCTCCAGTAGCTCTTCTATTGGATCGGACAACACGGGCCAGCCTTCGCTCCCCACTGCATCAATGAGCCTCGGGTCTGACCCTGTCGCCGGTTCACCGGTTTTCCTTCCTTGGACCACTTTTGGGTAGATCCTGACCACTGCAGACCGGGAACATCCCACAAGAGCTGCAGTGTTGGAGATGCTCTGACCCAGTCGTCTAGCCATCGCAGTTTGACCCTCGTCAAAGTCGCTCACATCCTTACGCTTGCCCATTTTTTCTGCTTCCAACACAAAGTTCAAAATGTTCACTTGCTGTCTAATATATCCCCCCCACTGCCAGGTGCCATTGTAACGAGATAATCCATGTTATCCCCAGAAAAAGTTTAGGAAACACTGCATTAGAGAAAGCCAAAACTCTTTCATTGTACCCTTGTGTTTTCACTGGCTCTTTGGGGTGTATATCTCCTTACTCTACTGCCTAATAACGTTTCCATCATCCTGGACTTTGCTAAATGTATCCATTATACCCTGACGCATGTTAAATGGATTATTTCCATCAGTTGAACCCAGGACAATAGTGTAATGATAAAGGAGTGTTACTGGTAGTTGCTCTAATGATCATTTTGACCGTAGAGAGTTTGTTATGTGGGCAAACGCTGCCATTAGCTGTGAAAATAAACATCTTTATAGATCAGTTAGAGCGGATATGATCCTCGTTTAGAACAAGCTGCGGTTAATACCACATCTCTGTTTCTCTCTGGATCGGGTGCATATGACTAACTTACTGTAACTCCCACCACACAGCCTGCCAAGACTTTTGGCTTTATTGTTTGGCTAAAGTAGCAGAAAATCGCCTGTCATCCACTTTAATCGAGTAAAAGCCCTTACCCTGAGACCGAGAATCAGCTTAACCTTTCCGTTAATCCTACTCCTATCAACTGCGGGGACAAACAGAAAACTGGCCTCCCATCAGTGCTGCTATAATCCACCGCGCTATAAAAACACGATGAGAAACAGATATGGATGTTTTTTGAATCCATATAAAATTAGAATATTAATCTTTTTGGCACCTCAAATCATGTGATCCCGGAGAGACACTACAGGGGTCTCCACACACACAAAAGCTCCTCTCAGGCGGCGACTCCATGTGCAAACCATTACTAAACCTCCATAATAGTCTCTATAGCCAATTTATTACAAATGTGTCCTTTTTCCCGACATAATAAAGAGCATTGTTGGTTTCAATCAGCTTGTTGCATGTTGCAGAAGGAGAAAGGGCGGTTTAAATTAGCAGTAAGCTGCAACTGAGTATCCGTCTTAGCAAGTCATTTATTTAAGTGTTTTTTACTTTAAGCATTTTACTTAATGGGGTTACATTATATTTCTACTGGCTGGCTCACTTCAACATATTAAATCAGAATCAGAAGTCTAAAATACTTTAATGATACCCAGGGTGGGTGGGGGGGGAATTTGGACGTTACAGTTGCTCCGGTATAAACATAAAGAAATGTAAGAAGATATTAAAAAAGGAGTGTGTAACATGTAAATTATGTACATAATATAAGATTAGTAAGAACTAAAATAATAAAAAATAATAAATTAAATATGTACAAATATTTGCATTAAGATGTTGAATATATAAACATAAGTAAATACAAAATGCTGAGAAGTGGGATCTATTAAGTGTGTTAAACATATAATATAAATGCCAGAATGGTATAAATGAGAATATTTCTTGAATGTACAGTATAAAGGTATATTTGATCCTAAACACAATCTATTTACTTATTTATTTAATATGTTGTTGACGTCTGTATGACAATAAAGTAGAATAAATTAAATGTCTATCTTAGTTTGAGCCGTTTACGAGTAGATGTTTGTACCGGTATTCGCACGGAGCTGACATCGGAGTGTGTTCCATGAGTCGGCATCGATGCAGACTCGTTCTTGGAGGGTTTTATAACCCACTTCTACTCCCCGCTAATTGGTTTTGGGATGGGATTTAAACATGGCGGACCCTCCACGCGAACGTGCAAATGGAGTGGAAGTGGGTAGGGAGAAGGTGTAGGGGCTGGTTTGGAATTGTGTCAGCCCTGTGATAGTCTGGCGACCTGTCCAGGGTGTACTCCGCCTTTGCCCAATGTCAGCTGGGATCGGCTCCAGCTCCCCCCTGCTACAGATAATGGATGGTTGGAAACCGGAAACGTCCTCAGACACCACCAGGATGAAGGCAAGGTTGCCAAAAATAAAAATGTTCTGGAGAAGAGTTGCGTCTTTTAATTTTAATGGACTTGCATGAAAGCTCACTCTGCACCTCTCTCTGTGTGCGTTCTCAAAGAAACAGAGACGACAAACGAACTCTCTTGGACTTCCGAGAAACTCGGCGGGTCATAAGATATCTACAATACCCGCTAAGACCCAAAAAGGCAGTCAATACTGCACTAATGTGTTCCCAGTGGAGTCGGGAACAGTGCAGCCTCTGGTGAATCAGACGCTGGAGTTCACCTCAGCCCACCCTCATGGTTATTTCTTAGTGGAGGAATAGCAGGCTGGGAAGTGACTCACAGCGTGTGGATCTTGGACCGAAGTTACGGGTTCTCGACTACATCCTCCAAACAGCCACGGCCGCTGAGAAGGGGGCTTGTGGGAAATGTGAGACAAAGAGAAAAAGGGCGACGGAGAGAAAGAGCGATACAGTGAGGGAAAGGAGTATGGTGTTGATATGCGAGTGTGTGTGTGTGTGTGTGTGTAAAGCTCAGTGGCGGATGGCTGTGAAGTTTGTGGAAGGGGTGTTGGCTGGCCCCCATGCAGACTTCCTCGCTCAGCCGTGGGGTCGACAGTCTCTCTGAAAGGCGGCATTGTCCCCTCTCTGGGCCCTCTCTCTCTATAGCAGAGTAAACACAGCAGAGAGAGAGAGAGGGAGAGAGAGAGAGAGAGAGGAGAGGAGAGGAGGGATGACCGAAGGGGCCACAGCGAGGATATACGAGGGTAAGGATGAAGGAAGTGGAGGAAGAGGAGTCCTGAAAGAGAGGGTTTGTGTGTGTCCTCTTCAGCAACCCCTGTCACCTATTCCCCTTCATAACCCTTTCCCACCCGAGTCCCACATCCACCCCGCTGCATTAGGAAACCGCCCTTTGATGCGTTCGGGGTCGAGGTTGGAGGGTGTGGGAGTTGGCCGATGGGTGAGGTAGCACAGGGTCAAAGCAGGGCTACGTGTTTCAACACCTCCGTGCTCCGAGGCTAGGCTCACACGGATCAGAGCTGACCTTTCACCCCGCTCCGACCCATTGATCTTTAGCCCGATCTGATCCGACCGAGGATATCACGGCTCATCTGACGGCGCAGAGAAAAAAACGAGAGCCAACACAAAGAATCAGCGAATATCAAAGCCGTGCGGCATAAGACGATTATGTTACAAGGGGTATAAAATCGTTTATTGTGTAATATTTTATTTTCCGTGAGGGATTCAGAGAGCGAGAGAATGTGTGTGTGTGTGTGTGCGGACGCGTTTTTGTGTGACCCCCTCTGAGGTTGGCTGTAACTTAATCTGCCTCCTGCTGTGACCCTGGGAGGTGGTCTGTAGGAGGTAAGCCATCTCTCCCCGGGGCTCTTTGCTCTCTCTTTTTCATTTTCACACACAAACACACACAGAGAGAGAGAAAGAGACAGAGAGAGAGAGAGAAAGAACGTGGTGGGAATGTCTAACAACTTTTGACGTGAAGGGCTTTAACATGTTTTAAAACACTAAAAATCATGCTGTGATACTTACAGGAAGCAGCAATCCCTACAAATCTTATACAACTCGATATCCTTTTCAGAGCCAGTCATCACTAAACTAACACAGTTAAGACCAAGTTATGAAACTGAGCAGCAGCACTCCAAAAATACAACCAAATCTCAATACTATTACACGGTTTATCATTTTATTTCCTTCACCAGAGCACCATGACAGACAGTTATAGAGATTTATACACTAAGTACTTACTTTTACGTATTCATCCACGTGTGTGTAGGGGAGGTACTGACTAACAGCTCTCAGACCAACACTGTCCACAATAGATAAACCATTGTCTGTGGTCTTTGCTTACTTGGCGTGCCCTTGTGACCCTTCAATCATGGAGCATAGAGCACTGACCAATAAATCAGCCAGCTTAATGTTATTGGACTATATTATCTTATCATGAATTTTATATATCAGCTAGTGAGTAACAAGAATTTGCAATAAAGAATATTTTTCAGCTGTAGAATGTTCTGTTCAGTGCACAGGTTGGTCATTATTCTTAAAGGGATAGTTTGGTGTTTTGAAGTGGGATTGTATGAGGTACTTATCCATAGTCAGTGTATTATCCACAGTAGATGACGGTCAGCATGACCCGAGGTTTGGAGAAGCAGACAGGAGTTACTGCATGGGAGCAAAGTAATGTACTGCTGTGGACGGGGCCGGCAGCAAAACGTATTTTAGCCACTTACATAAAATCAATATCAGTTTAAGTGTACGCTATATTTAGAATATTTTTGCCGGTTTACCTTGCCGTGAGACAGCTTTACAGTCTATGTTTCCAACGAGGAACTGAAGGCGTTATCTATGCTCTCACCAAAGCCACCAGACTACGTTGAAAGAAAACAGATATTGTGTGACTTTGGTGAATCCGGAGTAAAAAAAAAAGTCACACAATAGCACAAACAAACTAACCGATCGAGGCGTGTTCTGCGAGGTAAAATAATGTTTTTTTTCAATGGAGTCTGGTGGCTTTGGTAAGAGCATAGATAGGCTTCAGTTCCCTGAAAGGGCTGTCTGACGGCAAGGTAAAGCGGTGAAAATATTCTAAATATAGCGTTCACTTAAACTGATATTGATTTTTTTTAGCTGAGCCTTTCTTTTACGTGGATAAAATACGCTTTGCCACCGGCCCCGTGTACAACAGTACATTGCTTTGCTACCGTTCGGTAACTCCTGTCTGCTTCTCCAAACTGGGGGCGTGCCGACCGTCATCTACTGTAGGTAATACACTGACTATGGAGAAGTACATCATACAACCCAACTTCAAAAAAGTGCAAAGTAATATTACAGGTTTTTTCCAATGGAGTCTGGTGGCTTTGGCGAGAGCAAATATGTATAAAACAGCGTAAAACACCTCCAAGCTAAATCTGCAGTGACTAAATTTAAATGGACTGAAGGTAAACAAGTGTTTGGTAAATATGTTTCATTAGTTTTGTGATCTTGTGGTTTGTGTAAAGACCTGCAGTTGCAGCGTGGGTCACACATCTAGATCTGCTGGTTTCTCCATCCACCAGGTGGGGAGGAAAGGGTCAAAGGTGACTGATTGAGGCGTGGGTGTGGTGTGAACTCTGACCCCTGACATTTGGCTTTTACATCTGTAACCGAGGGCCAAGGAGGAATAAATAACTCGGCACGTTTCAAGCAGGTTTACAGACACAATACTCTGAATAATCGGATTTAAAGTGATCAAAGCTTTTGCCACGCTTCAAAGTAAATATGCATTAAGATTTACATGAACTCACATCAAAGTCAGGTGAGATTAGTCAGAGACGGTTTCACACATTATCACAGACAATGAAAAGGACAATTAGACCAAGGTGAGGCAGGTTAACATCTTATTATTAGTATGTTTGTTACTGATTTGGAGATGCAAGAAAAACCCAAAAGCGGTCACTCCTTCATTCCCACTTCTGTCATTGCTGACGTTTCTTGAGGTAATAGCCACAACTGACCCCACCTCCGCTGACACATCCACATTTCAGCCGCCCGCATACGCCCTCCACCCCTCGCCTCCTGACGGATCACTCAACGCACACAGCTGAGAGATTTGTGTTTTTTCTTGCCTCTGTCCTCCTCAAGCCAGCCGACTCCTCAGACAGGAAACCTCAGTTTCCACTCCTCCTCCTCCTCCTCCTCCTCCTCCTCCTCCTCTGGGCCTCTCATTCCCTCCTTCTCTCTCTCTTCATCCCTCTATTCTTTGCTTTTCTCTCACGTTCTTCCACTTTTCATCTCATTCTTCTCTCACCTGCTACTGTAACTACCTGCCTTTAATGGTACCTTAATTGCCCGATTATTTCCTCTATTCAAACCATTTCTGCAAGATGAATTCATGTAACAAAGAATAACTCTTACTGTCAATCTAAACCGCTCCCCCTTCTCCTTACCCCGGTTGCAAAAAATGAAAAAAAGCACAGGGGATCGTACACAGGATTATGTAATAGCAGCATGCATGGAGCCACTGGGGAAGGGCTATTGAGACCAGTTGTTGGAGCACGGGAACAGAAACACAGAGAGAAAGTGACACGTGTGTTCACATGCTTCAGCCAGAGAGGAATATGCACAAGATTGTTCTTTTAAAAAAGAGAATAGGAATATATCACCAAAAGAGAGCGTAAGCATGCAGAAAAATCAAGTGATAAAAGATGCAGAGGAGGAGAGGAAGGGGAAAAATACGAGACAACTCATGAGACGGGGAAGGAAGGAAAGAAAAAAGGGAGGGATAGAGGGATTGAAGGAGGGAGAGAGAGTGCAACAGGAAGCTTCTCAGCGAGCTACCGATGGCCTCCAGCCAGAGCGTTCAGACACTGAGGAATTCCAGGCAGAGGGCAGGCAGGGAGGGAAGGTGCCAGGAGGGAGGGAGGCACAGAGCGAGGAGGAGGAGGAGGAGGAGGGCGAGGAGGAGGGCGAGGAGGAGGAGGGCGGGTCGCACTTGCGGTTTGTTGTCAAAGCGGACTGCTTCATGAGAAAGGAAGAGCACGCGCTTAAAGCGACATCTCTTTGCGGTTGAACATTAACGTCTCTGTTAGGATGCAAACTTTGGTATGAACAGTCGGACATTAGCTCTCCATATGGAGATGATGTGAATTAATGAGACATTTAGTTTTAGTAAATGGGAATCTGTGTGTGCTGTACCTTCATACTGGAATATGATTTATTTAAATCTAAAGATATAAACCAGTTGAAGCATACGAAGACGGCACGGTTCAATATTAGAATAAAGAAATGTGATGCCATGCAACTAGAGCTGAAACAACTAGAGGATTCATTGACTAGTCCATCCACAGAAAATGAATCAGCAACTATATTGATTATCAATTAATTGTTTTAGTTATATTTCAAGCAAAAATGCAAATCATTTGGTGGTTTTAGCTTCTCTTGGACTGTTTGTTAGACAAAACAAGACATTTGAAGTTGTCACCTTGGGCCCTTGTGACCGGTATTCTTCACAATTATCTGACATATTATAGACCTCAAATAATACAATAGTTAAGAGATTAATCAATAATTAAAATAATCTTTAGGTGCAGCCTTACATGCAGCATATCAGGAATTTATTGTGGTGTTATACGTTATTGACCAAAATGCAGAAGTGTGGACTCGAGTCACAAATTTGTCACAACTCGGCTTGGACTTTAACACCAGTGACTGGTAACTTTACTTGGACGTGAGCCTTTTGAATACCTTCCCCCCAGCCCAAATATTAAAAAGTATGTTATTTAAAAATCCACAAATCAACATTAACGCTGTTCATTCTCAAATGATTTGCACTATGCAAAACTTTTGAGTCGAACATCACAGATGGAGACGCAAATAGCAACAGAGCACATTATGACTCATTTAGGACAGGAAACTCAAATCTAGGACTTGGGACTTGAACGCAAAGACTTTCTTTTGACTTGCAAAACAATGACTTGGTCCTACCTCTGCCTACATGCATACTGGTCACTAAAAACATGCATTTTAAACACACAGGATCCTACAGGAACCCACTGTAAAGACTACACTACCGACAGCACCGTGGATTATGCTCAGAGATTTGATATTAATGGCAGAGCAGGCTGAATCAGTGACAGGATTGTGAGTGGTACTTCATTTTAATTTAAGAGAGAGAACACTCCACCAGAATCTTAATAGCATCCAGACAGCTCTGACAACAGAATAGCAATTCCACTTAGCCCGCCGTATATTGAGATCAGGCATCTGACTGAGATTTCACATTGTGTCAGTAAGCCTTATGACCTGCTCAACCCGGGATTATCTCGCGACACAGTGACCTGGCGTGACTCTTGGAGGGACTGTGGGACGGACGGGTGGAGGAATGACGGATGAGTTTCAAGGGAAGCGTGCATTATCAGATCAATATTATAATGCTTGCCTTTGGTGAATAAGAATCTGACTTTTGACATGCAGAGCTCTTTAGAGAGTCTGTTTTGGAATAAAAGCGATCGACCAAGAGAAGAGAAGAGAAGAGAAGAGGCAGGTACAGGGGAGGAGAGAGCTGCTGCACATTGGCATGAGGCTAGGAAACTTCCCCCAAAGCCACAGTCAATTTATTAGACTCCCTAGTAGCTGCTATGTGACATGAACAGTACGTGATGGAGGGGCCACGTGTAGCAACATGTGTTTTGAGTCACTGGTTAGTTTTTCTCTCCCACCTACTCCTGTTCAAAAATCACATCCATACGTTTTTAATCAGCTGAAACGGCCTTAATCTATACTATAGCATCGGGGGGCAGCAATCAGCGGTGAACAGATAATCCTCCAGGGGTCGGTGACTCAGCGTCGGGGTAGGTTTACTGCTCAAACACGCTGACGCTCGAGGCACTTCGCACGACGGTACCGAAGGCTTTGAAGTGTGGTGAGTAATCTTACAATAACGTGGGGCATTTCACAACAACGCAGTTTCATAGCGCAGCAAAGGAACCAATGAACGCAGCAGGAGACCTTAGGAGAAGAAGAGGAGATTTGATTTGATCGACATCCCCTCCCTGACTAACTTTGACCTCCCACTAACTCTGCTGGGCCTCTCTACCTCCTGCAGCCCACTGAAAGCATTCCCTCTCTCATCTTTACTTCCATATAAATAACAACTTGCATGATCCCCCTCAGCCCTATTCCCTCTCGGCTTCCTCCTCACTTCCTCGGGCTATATCCCCATCGTCTGTCTTCGCTTTCTCCTCTTCCTCTCCTTCATCGACCCCTCTCACATCTTTCTCTCTCTCTCTCTTCACTGCTCTCTCCCCCCCCATTTTCAGCCCATTCCTGTGGCCTCTCCCCACAGGCAGTGATGCAATCCTCCGACTCCTGCGCGCAATCACAGGGTCTGGAGTCGGCTCGCCAGCCAAAGCAGGGGCGTCACCACACCACGCTCAGTAGGAAAGCAACAGGAGAGGAAAGACGAGAGGTGGTGGTGTTGGTGGTGGTGGAGGGGGGGGGAAGAAAAGAAGAAATGAAGCCAATGAGAGAGAGAGAGAGGAAAAACAGTGGTGGTGATAGAGGAAAAGCACGGCGATAAAACTTAACAGCTCTGTTTTTACAGTTTGTGCATATTCACAACTAAACTTGGAGTAAACAGGCCTTTTGTTTTATGTGCATGTGGCGAGGTGCGGGGGGGTATTTTGACTCTTTAAGGAACTTTTGAAAGCTTCCCAGCTCGTTGCCCTCTCATCAGCCCACCAACCAGCTGTGTCCGTTTTGCTGGGGGTTTTTGCTGGATAGGCTCTGTGTTTCGGAAGTGATGGTTCTTTACTAACTCCCACACGAAAATGCTGTCATTCCAGCTGACTCACACCGACATTAGCATTATTCTGTAACAGCGAGACTGGCAGTATGAAATTCAAGTAATATTCGTGGAGGTGTAACGTTGTCAGATCTGGCATTTTAACATAATCTCTGGAGGTCTGTACTTATCCAAACATCATTTTCTCCTTATGTGGGTATATAATGGATATGCTGAGCCCCTGTAGAGATGCATGCATGCAAAGAGTGATCTTATCAAACACCGTGCACTTGGCATGGATGGAAAGGGAGGTTATAGGAAGCTGAAAACCTTATGTGCAGATGTGCATGCATGTATACAAGCACCCATTCACCCCTGGTTTGACTGCTCTGTAGAGGCAGACCTCCCCTGAAGGCAGCACAAATGAGCACAAGGTCAGGTTAGGAATGCGGAGCACTGGCACCTGCCTAAATCTTTAAAATACCAGGTTCTCCCAGCACACAAACAAAAGGCCACTCCCTAAATCCCAGGGCAGGATTCAGACCTTTAGAGAACTGGCTTCGGCCCACAACAGAGCACACAGGTGTGCATCCCCAAAAACTGTAAGCGTCCTTTCAAAACATATCTGAATGTCCGAAGCAGCTGCGGTTGAACTCGACAGGTCTGTTATATTCCCTCACTGGTGAAAACTCAGCACCAGTTCTAAGCCACTGGGTAGGAGGGAATGGGAGGAGGTCCAGAAATCTCCCTTTCTTGCTCTCCCACACAGTTAACAGCGAGCTGAGGGAAGATTAATAGGGGTGGCATGCGTATGGAAACTGTGGTGCGATAAGCAGCGAACCCAGACTGTATTTCAACTGGACCAATGTGGTTTATCCTCCCAGTGACAACTCAAAGAGTCATGGAGGCATTCGGTACATGCACACATAAACAAACTGACTGCACAGCCCCTTATGGACTATGCATACGTGTACTAGTGCACAGCACACTGGAGTTCAGACCAGTTCAGAGCGCTGCTGTGGTACCGCTCCAGCTTTGGGAGGGGTGCGCCTGTCTCACAGTCATTTCCTGGACGGGAATATTATGGCACCACACGCATGAGAAACAAACCCCCGTTCGCGCTGCACACACTGACCCCGGCCACTTTCGTTCGCCTGCGACTCAATAAGCCAGCGGCACATAGTGAACTCCCTGGGAAGCTCCTCATTCAATAGCCGCGGTAATATGATCCCAACAACAGCTTTATGCAACGCGGCCGCAGGGAGGCTGGGGGGGGGCAACGCATGGGAGGGTGGTGGTGGTTGCGCTTTTTATCGCTGTGTGGTCGGTTGGTGAGCATACTTGTCAGTCTTGAGACCTTAAAGAAGTACACTGCAACAGCATTTTTATGTTAAACTTTTAATTTGACCTTTAATTCTCAGGAAAGACTCACCCCTCTGGCAGAAACTAATATTCATCACTTTTTATTCATTTTTTGCTCCTGCTTGAGTATTTCTCTCAGTTAGTACTCTCCATTTCTTTCTCCTTCTCTCACTCACTGAAGGTCCTTTTAGACACATCACTCTGCACCACGGCACAATAGCTTTTTGATACGTCGATATCTCGGGCCCTGCACGCTGTGATGCAGCTCAAATATGGGCTCAAACTGCGCTGTGTCGCGAGCATAGACGGCTCTCTTCCGCTTGGAAACAACATTTGGTGTAGCTCTATTGTTGTCCAGGTGGAAACAGTAGAGCTTATACACACTATTTAGTGCCAGAAACAGTTTAAGATAACGAAAAGGAAAACAAAATGTGAACATTTGCCATAAAACAGGAGAAATACAGGAGAATTGTGGCCCAGGGAGGAAATCGGGAGAGGGCGATGAAAAACGGGAGTCTCCCGGGAAAATCTCAAGGATTGCTGAGGCCCAATCAGACACGTTCTACGGTGGTGTCGTAACTTTTCTACATCTTTGCCTCCAGAATTTCTGGACGGCCACTCCCCGTCCCTGGAGAGGAGTTTGGTGACACCTGTGCACCAGCCTCGCTGCACAGAGCCAACAGAGGAGGTGGGAAGGGGGGTACACTGAGCCAGATGTGCCTTGGACAGGGAGTATCTCCGTTAGCATGTGAGTCTATATGTGCAGAGAGAAGAGACAGGGCAAGGAAAAGCATACTGAAAGGGGAAGAAAACAGGAAGAGGGAGAAACACAAAACAGCAGAGAGCAATTAGCAGACAAAGTGACGTGATGTGTGTGTGCGTCGGGGGGGCAGACACACACTCGATCACGGAGCTCCTGCTTCTTTAAATTTGGGCGTGCCCCCCCATACTGTTACTGCTATACCTCCATTTCAGCCTTCCATCACCAGTGATCTCACATATATGTACGCACAAAGACGGTGTTGTCTTTTCCTTGTGAGGCCGTGCCAACTTAACTCCCTCCTCACACGGGGCGCCTGCTTTCTCTGAGTAACCCTCCGCCCCGGCGTGTCCCCCTCCCACCGCGGCTGGCATTAAGACAAGGTCAATATGACAGTCTTTTCTCCCTTTATCTCCCTCCCTCTCTGTATTTTCTGTGTTTTCTAGCTCAACTAAGTGACAGGCTCCACCCTACAGCTTTTATCTTTTTGCGGCTCTGACTGAGAGAAAGAGAGAGAGAGAGAAACAGAAAAAGAGAGAGCAGACTAGAGACAGATGCAAGGGGACAGATGGAGGGCGAGTGAGATGGCGACAGACAGAGTCGAGCATAATGCCGTAAAATGGAGTAGCACTGAACTCTTGGTTTAAATTTGGTTGGCGTGTGTGCGATCCGTTTGGAAACGAGCAGAAAGATCTGGAGCTGATTCGTCTTTTGATTTGGCGAGACACGCTGGGAACAGCGAGGGCTAATGAATGTGCCGTGGACAAATGCAATCATACAGAATATCGGCACAGCGTCGGGAAGAACGGGCCTGAGAGAGGATCTCAATTAGTGTTGAAGGTCAGGGTGATGCTCGTGCTCTTACGCACTCTTCTGTCCTGAATCAATACTGACATTTAGAATCAATTAAGAGATAGCCGAGCTCACAGTGGCCGACAGCGCCATTTATTGCAAACAAGGAGCATTTAGAAGCAATCGGACGCAGTGAAAGAGAGAGACGGGCTGTGTTAAAGATTCAAGATGGCCACTGGAAGTCAATTATTGAAACTTTTAGCGACCAAATTAAAACAGCGAGGCTATTTCAAAGAAGCATCTGAGGTCAGAATAAGTCTTTATTTCACAAACCTCAAAGTTAAAACATTTCCAAATTACATAAGGCTCCCCCTCATGAGAGAGAGAAGAGAAAAAACAGCACATATGAATTAAATTAGTGCTGGCAACATCTCCACAACACCACAGAGAAGGTAAACACTTACAGGCCAAACTTTTTTCTCCCTTTTTTTCACCGCATGTATAAGATGTCTTATATAATGTAAGCGTCACTCGTGAAGCAGGGGGCTCATGGAAAGTGGGAGACGAAAATGCGAGGGAGGGAAAAGAGGGAGTTGAAAAAGCGAGGAGGAGATGGAGTCCCGGGGAGTCGGGGACGGAGGGGGTGAAGAGAGAGGGGGGCAAAGTCTGGAAGCTAGCTGACAGGACTGGATGTGCCCAGACAGGGAGCCGGGCCCAGGCCCAGACTTGAGAGACTTATTTGAGTCTCAGAAATGCCTCACCCGTCTCCCTCATTCCCCCTTCTTTAAAAAACACCATCAATCCCTCTCCCCCCCGTCTCTCCATGTTATTCCTCACCCGTACTTACAGGCCTCTTGTCCGACTCCTCCCTTTCTTTTCTCTTCAAACAAGCAAACATACATACCTCTGAAGTGCTGCAGCGCTATGGAGGGTAAACTGGAGAATCCAGGGTGTTGGCCAAGCAAGTAAATAACAATACAAAGCAGCTGTGCCTCCACTTACACTGTGAGCGTATTACTGCACAACTCCCACATATCTAAAAGCTCCTATAAGTTATTAATGTATGGTTGGTGGAAACCCAAAATGGGACTTAAATCAGGCTTTCCTCTAATCCCTCCACCTCTTCTCTGACAGCTCCTTAACATCGCTGTTATTCTTTCAACTCTTGGCGTTTCTCCTGTATTCTCTCTTTAACTTTTCCTCATCCAGTTCTCCCAGACATGGTCTGCGTATTGTCTGAAAAAGGCTCTGCGAGCTGAAATTCTCTCACGATAGAAACACTGAGCAGGGAGCGCAGAAGGAGCATTAAAGAGAAGAGGTAGGGTGGGGTAGCTGGAGCGAGGCACTGAGTTGTCTGTGTTTATTTTGGAAATGCAGGCCTGCAGACTCGCAACAGAGGAACTGACCCCTAAACTTCGCCGCGGCGAATCCTCGCAGAGAGAGCAAGAGTCCTGTGCTCGTTTGGGGATGTCCCACACAGGTGATTTTAAAAGAAGGGTAGACCATATATATATCCCCCCCGAGGAGGGCATTTTAACCGCACCCTGGGGACCCGGGAATGGTCTGCTCCAGGAGGAAACAGAGAGGCCGTGAGGTGATTAGTGGTTACAGTTTAACTGGAGAAAAATGCACGCTCCGTGAGCCCGGCCAGCCAGGGAGCAAAGCGGTATGCACCGGTCTCCTTCACTTTGCAAGTTAGTGTGAGTCAAGCGCCGTACATCCGCTCTGTCTATTCTTAACGTATATGGGTCCAGGAGTCTGGCCGTCACCCCACACAGACGCATCACACTGCAGCGCTCCTAAGTATGCGTGTGTCACCTCCACTGCTGCACACATGGCAATGATTAGTGATAAGAAGTTTAGTGAGGAAAATAAGCACAGTCATTTTCAAGTTTAACTTCAGTTCAGCCACTGAATCAGCTCTGTTTCAACTTCGATTTTAATGAGTCTCCTTGATGACTTCAGCCTTGTGGCTCGTATGAAATCCACTGGTTTAACATGCAGCCAATATCAGCTGCAAAATAACCAAAGATTGGCCAATTTTACAATTTAATTTGCAAAGTAAGGAGGTCAAGTTGGTAATAATATCAGTAATAATTAGGGCTTTCAATCGCTTAAAATATTTAATCGTGATTAATCACACATTTTTTATCCATTCAAAATGTACCTTAAAGGGAGATTTGCAAACATGGGAGTGGGCAAATAAGCTGCTTTATGCAAACATGTGTATATATTTATTATTAGAAATCAATTAACAACACAAAACAATGACAGATATTGTCCAGAAACCCTCACAGGTGCTGAATTTACCATAAAGAATATGCTCAAATCATAACATGGCAAACTGCAGCCCAACAGGCAACAACAGCTGTCAGTGTGTCAGTGTGCTGACTTGACTATGACTTGCCCCAAAAGTGGGCATGTCTGTAAAGGGGAGACTCGTGGGTACCCATAGAACCCATTTTTATTCACATATCTTGAGGTCAGAGGTCAAGGGACCCCTTTGAAAATGGCCATGCCAGTTTTTCTTCGCCAAAGTTTAGCTCAAGTTTAGAGCGTTATTTAGCCTCCTTCTCGACAAGCTGGTATGACATAGTTGGTACCAATGGATTCCCTAACTGTTCTAGTTTCATATAATGTCAGTAACGTTAAAGAAATTAGTGGTGTTGAAGCGTTATTATCGCTTTAATTTTGACAGTCCTAGTAATAATAATAGGTGGATTGTGAACCTGAACAACGTATCCTCGTACAACGGTTCGTATGATATCTTACGAAAAATTATTCCTCATGTTTCCCGCTTTTTCCTACGAATGTCCAGCAACACGTGTCAATTTCTCCTTGTTACATTCATACAGTCTTAATTTTCCATGGGATTTATCCAAATCTGATACCATGTCATACACCATGTCCCCCCACTAGCTCATTCCACTGGAAGGACATATTACTTCATCTGGTCACATCATGCATCTCCTCTGACATTTTCAGCCCAATCAAAGGTCAAGAGCTGAGATGTGTAACTCCATTCAACATAACATTAGTCATATTTAACGGATGAATCACAAAATTGTCTGATTCTTGTCTACGAGTGTAACCACAGAGAGGACATATCTGTCATGAGGATGTATTATAAAGAGTCTCTTATTATCCCTGTGAAGATAAATGTGAGTGTGAATTAGGTGCTATGTTTTTCGCTGCGTGCAGCCTCATTCACTGACCACTATAATCCTCCCTCCCCTGCTGCTCAGTTGCCTTTCAGCTTTGACCGTAATCCCCAGCAGCTATGAAACCCCACTGTGATATCAATTCAAACACTCACACTGGCTCTCCCACTGTAGTTTGTACCACTTACACTCCACCCAATTACTGGTAGCAGTTTTCCCTCCAGTGGAAAACATATTTTTTAGTGGCCCCACAACAAGCCGACAACACTGCGTGAAAAAACAAAACTCACTGTTGTGGAATTCAGACTCGTACCCGCACTGTAAGAATCAACTGCTTCTTTTTTACGTGAGGTGCGGTACGCTTTTATTAGCCTGGTTTTAAGGCATTAAGTACAAGTGCACTGTGGGTTCCCACCATCCCTTCACCGCACGTCTCGTGGTTGTTCTCTGACGCAGGGATATGCCATTAGGGTCCACCTTTTCCACCATAAAGCAGCTGCCTTTACCCTCGCACGGTTTGAGGTATGATGTCACACGGCTGTGGCGTGGGGCAGAAACTTAAGGCACGGGGGAAAATTGGGGAGGTGACAACCACACCCGTGATTTGATTTAAGTGACTGGTTTTGGTGGAAAGCCTTTATATGGCGAATCTTCTTGCGTATAAATTGCAGCAAGTTGGTGTCAAAACTCAGCAGCTGTCCAAGTTTCTACATCTGGCCAAGCGTGCAGTCAGGACGAGAAAATGTACAGAGAAGGAAAAAAAAAAAAAGTCTGCCTACACAAACACATCCTGAGAGTGTGGAATGCCACCACAGGGACGCACAGCTGGACCCCAGTGGACATCTGGCTTTATGATGGCGCCGCTGAGAGCCTTTTTTCTCTGCTGTGTAAGAGTGGCGGTGGTGGTGATGGACGCCTCTGCGTCTGGCCTCCAGTCTTTTCTGTCAGATGGATGTTGTGGTTGACCTGCGGCTGAACTGATCATCAGCTGATTGGATAAACAATGCGGCGAGTGGGCTGTGGATGCGAGGAGCACCTGTGCTCACAGTTCAGAGAGGGGTTATGGATTAAATAGCAGGGGCCTGAAGGAGGAGGAGGAGGAGGGAGGGAGTCTATAAGTCCTCCCTACATACTCTGAGAGAGGGCCCACAGCCAGACCTCCTCCGGGTCTCATATGATATCTGTGTGACGGCTTCTCTCACGCGCCCACACGTTATATATTGTTCACACAGTCACCTTGGAAATACACAGCCCATTCGCCAGCCCCCCCCTCATGAGTGTGCCTCGATCTGCATTGTGGGCCTATAATGCTTTTTAATGATCGGGCCTTATTCCACTCCAGCACAGGGCTTGTTAGGTCCGCCTTGGCAGGACCTCGGCTCTTTCCCCCTAGCTGGCATCTTCTGGAACAATGGGCCCATGGGAGGCAGCCAATGGGGAGAAGGTCCGTCCCAAACCCCCCGGTCCCAGTGTGCACACAATTAGGCTTAGGGACAGTGGAATTGCTTAATTGGAGTAAAATGGCTCTTTATCTAGGCCTCTGTGCTTGTGCTCATCCTCGGCCCCCCTGCGCTACATAGCCTCGGCCTCAACTAACTTAGGAGCTGGTCCAAACACAAAAATGATTTAAAAAGAGGTTATCAACAGCATCTCTTCTGATCCCACACATGTTTTAAATGGGGAATATCAACTTCTGCCCTCCAAGAGCCGATTCAGAGTCCCTACATTTAACCTGCATCAGGCTAAAGAACGCTTTTGTCCATCAGTCCATCTTGTTGCTAAATCATAATGAATGTGCTGCTAAAGAAGACATGTAAATCCAGAGGATAGATGGTCATTTTGTAATGGGTTATGTATGAATAATTGTGATGTGTTTTGTTTTTTGTCTGATGGGTCTTACCTGACTGTCTGTTTATGGTGACAGTATGTCTATTGGATGTGTACTTTTTATCAAACTGAGCTGCCTATGGATGCAAAATGAATTTTAGTGCAAACTGACAATAAAGTTGTATCGTATCGTATCGTATCGTATCAAGCATAAAGACACTCAGTATGTTCCAATCCACGTACTTCCTCAAGGGTAAATTTCAACGGGTTAGGGTCGTCTCAAATCGAATACTCTGCGGTGCACTGACCGGAAATGACGATCGCAACATTTCACCGCGGCTCGCTACCCGCCAAAATATCTTCTTCTTCTTCGGTGTTTTAAGGCAGCTGGCATCTTTTGTGTTGCACTGCTGCTTCTCTCAGGTTTTACCCGTCAACCACCCACCAAAATATCTGCCTGCTTTGTTGAAGAAAAAAATGAAAGCAGAGTGGAAATTACGTTTCCAACGTCGTCACCTACTCATACAATGTGTCCTCCTGTTGGCTGAAAATGCACCGGTATGTTTACGTATTGTATTGTTTTATTCTGTTATCTACGTATGTTTGAATAGCGGTCGTGGTCCCGCCCCTTCCGCTATGTAGCCAAGATGGCGACAATTGAGTGTGAAAAGTGTCCAGCGTTCCACACTCAGCGATTTGACCGTTTTGAGTACAACATCTGGGTACTTTGAGTGCACTGCATTTTGCCGTACTTCCCAGTGCGAACGCACTTATGCACTCAAAACAGCAAGTATAAGTACAGAAGTATGCGGATCGGAACACACTGACTGAGACATATTTTCATGTGGAAGTAAATCCGAGAATTAGTTTTACCTCACAGTTGTATTTACCAATACATGACTGTGTTTTAAGTGGATGCCAGCAGTCTGTAGACGTTGAACTCTTTATCAGATGTTGTGACAGAACATCAGAGAGCTCAGCATCTTGCACAACAGCTGGCTGAGCTGCTATGTACGCCCCTGTCTGTCTGTCTCTCTGTCTATCTATATAGGGCAGGATTTGTGTGAAAAAGGAAGCTTGTTTATAAGAGAGGATGCAAAAGGTGTGTAAATGTGGCACCAGTAAAAGGCACGTACACCAGGCCTGGCTGTATGACAGACAGTGTGTCCAGGCTGCAGGATATATGGGCGCACCGCTGGAGAGAGAGAGAGAGAGAGAGTCTCTCTGGAAAATAGGTCACTACCCTGTTTGAACTCGTGCACATTTTTTTTTTCTCCAGTGCACTCAGACCAACGTGGACACACAGACACAATGTACAGGACTGACATGCATGCATGCTACACCCAGCTCCATGGCTTCTTACCTTACACCGTGGATATATGGCCGAGATATCTCCTCCTCTTCTCGGTGCAAACTTCTGCACGCAAAGTCCCTCAAAGCTGCGTCGTCGGTGTCAAATGACTCCTCGTCAATGTGTCGCTTATTTACACGGAATATAAACCTGATGCGTCTTGGAGAAAGATGTGTCTATGCGTCTGGAGAGGCGATCCGTTTCCAGACCATTGTCGGGATTCTTTCTAAGCATGGGAATAAAAAAAACACACACACACAAGCTGCGTGTGTTTGTGTGTGACAGCTGGCAAATAGAGACTAATCTATGGAATGACAGCTCTTGTGGGATGATAAACACTCATGCATGTTATCAAAAAAAAATGGCACAAAAAGAAAAAAGTGTAAACACCCAAATCCGAGAGAAAAAAAAGGGTTTTGCGTAAAATTCAGAGCGCATCGCTTTTAATGCAACGCTGGTCAGAGTGGAGGTTTCCTATAAGGGTGGTTTCTTCGGTGCTTTTCCAGATGCAGAGGTGGGGCTGTTTTGCTTTCTTTCCTCTCAGTTGTCCTCGTGTGTCTTCTTTCTTTTATTTGTTGTTGTTGTTGTTCTAATCTGTGAGGACTCGAGGAGAGACGCTGAGTGTTGGTGGTGTTAGTCTCCCCTAAAGACCGTCTGAAGCTCACAGACAGACATCCAGCCCGGAGAGCCTCAGCCAGCAGCCCGTCAGGACCAGCCCAGAGTCTGCCAGCTCAGCGGAGGAGCTTACTGCTCCGCCCATCATCATCCACCCGGCTCCTCTCTCTCTCTCTCTCTCTCTCTCTCTCTCTCTCTTTCTCTCTCTCTCTAACCCTAACCCTAACCCTATAATAAATTTAAAAAAACAAAAAAACAAAACATATATATACAATTCATTAAGCAAATTACAATATATAGATGTTTAAAAAGAACATGCATGTAAATGTAAGAAAACAATAAAGAAGTAATTAATGTTTGTTGTGTCAATAAAACAAACAAACAAATACAAATATATTGAACTATCAAAGGATAAATGTAAAAAAAAGAACCCATTAATTAGAGGAGTAAATAAAAGGCAGAGTGAGTTACATCTGTTATGTGTTGTTAATCTCTCTCTCTCTCTCTCTCTGTCCCTCTCTCTCTCTCTCTCTCTCTGTCCCTCTCTCTTCTCTCTGTCTCTCTTCTTTCTCTCTCTCTCTCTCTCTTCTTCTCTCTCTCTCCCTCTCTCTCTCTCTCTCTCTCTCTCTTCTTCTCTCTCTCTCCCTCTCTCTCTCTCTCTTCTCTCTTACTCTCTCTCTCTCTCTCTTCTCTCTTCTCTCTCTCTCTCTCTTCTCTCTCTCTCTCTCGCGCTCTCTCTCTCTCTCTCTGTGTGTCTTCATGGCCAAGGCCTTATATCATGAAGGGTAACACCCCTCTATTTCACTCTCTTCTTTTCTTCTTCTTCTCCAGTTTTGTAGAGACATCTCTGTTACATAATTTAAAAAGGTCTGACTTCCAGGCAGCCTGTTCTTGACATTTACTATAATACTAATGTATATTTCCACCCACATGAATCAATGCAACACCCGCAAATGTGTAGCTACAACAGTATGTCATTTTCCAGCCCGGTCACACAGCAGTTCGTGAAATAGTCACGAAATTGAATGTATTGATTCATACACAGACACGAAGTTCAAATTTTTTCCGTGGTGGTCAATTAATTCTTATGTTATCCACGGAATTGTGAACCGAGAAGTTTAAGGTGCAGCGAACGCCTTATATTGGCAAGAGGTCTGGCTCAGGCTCAGGTCATAGCTCAGTTGGTAGAGCGGGCGCCCATATAACAAGGCTAAAAGGCCTAACCACGGCGGCCCAGGTTTGAATCCGACCTGTGGCCATTTCCGCATGTTGCCTCCTCTCTCTCTCACCCTTTCTAATCTGTCCACTGTCCTATCAATAAAGGCTTGAAAATGCTAAAAAAAACCATCTAAAAAACAAAAAACAAAACAGGATAAACGCCCAGGAGACCCGATGTTTGTGTCCCGTGTGAGACCAGAAGTCAATGTTGATTTATTTGTCACGTAACTTCTGTACTTAAGTGACGCTACTTCCGGTGTTATTTAAACCTAAACCGCAATCTTTTCCTAAACCTAACTCATTTTATTTTGAAATGACTGAAGAGGAAATTGACACTCGCATCACGTGTTGCTGGACATTCCTATTAAAAAAACATGAAAAAGTACGTTGTTGAAGGTCGTGTCACAAAAAAAGGGGAAATTTGTGTCAATGTACACGAATCAAATAGATTCAATGTCGTGAGACTGTGTTGAATTTTCTGAGTCTAGTCATTATATCCACATTACTGATGATTATTTATCAAAAATCTCATTTTGAAAATATTTAGCGAAAGTCAACACTACAATATCATCTCCATATCAATATCGAGGTATTTGGTCAAAAATATTGTTATATTTCATTTTCTACATATCGCCCGGTCCTACCTACAACTTTTGTCTTCACTTATAGCATTTACAGTATTTTCTATTATACCTGTGGCCTGTTTTGGCATGTTTTCAGTGCACAAGACTGGAGTCTAAATCACACAAAAAAATGTACATTACACTTGAGTATTACATATTATAATGAATTCAGAATGTTAAGTTGTTGTTTAGATGTTCAGAGGTTTTGATTACGTTTTTGAGAGTCTGTTTGTTCATTGTTAAAACTCTCTTATCTCATGTGGAAAATAAGAATAACATCTAGAAATCTGCTGTGAAATACATGCTTTTTATGTTGTAACAATACAAGCCAGATTTATCACAGCTCTGACAGCCTCAAAAGAAACCATCACCACCACTTCCATGAGTAATTTTTTTTCAAGACAACTTGCAAAGACAGCTACCATGTTAATTAAAGTGGTGTTGCATACAGACAGATGTTTCTGTTCTGTCCAGTGTATTTCAGTGATGCTGGGCTAAATCTGTGCTCCAGAAGCTGCTTCCTCTTTTCACTGTGCCGCCACTAGAGGGCCCAAAGCATCCTGGGAGAAGACTGAATTAACTCAGGAGCCCTCAGAGATTTTATTCATTAGTAAGAACTGATTTGCCTTATATTTATATTTTAAGGAAAGTCATAATTAGATATTTCTAAAATAATTATCAAGTCCATAAAATGTACTTTATGCTGTAAAGATCCAGATTTCTTAATGTCCTCGAAAGCAACATTTCAGATCTCAGCTTCAAATCAAATTTCAACAGCTCAGGTTTTCTTTTTGCGTATTTGTTTTGGAAGTTAATGACTGAGTTCATGGAAAATGATGTGTGCAGCGGTCGAGCCAATTCAGTGAACCTGAAAAAGACCAAAATACCAGAAATATGACTTCATGATCATTTAGTTTCAAGGGATTTTAAATATTTCAGTATCACTATTACAGTAATACATTTTGCAACTATTGCGTATCATGCATTTTGGTATTGCATGTAATATTTAACAGTGTTGTGTTCTGGATTTTACTTCAGCTGATTTTTTTAATAGGTTACAGGTCGACATTTGTAGTACAGCTGCAACAATTAATCAATTAGTTTAGGGTTTGAGTCATTTTTAAGAAAACAATTTAAACTTTTCTGATTCCAGCTTCTTAAATATGAATATTTTCTGGTTTCTTTACTCCTCTATGGCAGAAAACTGAATATGTTTGAGTTGTGAACAAAAGATATTTGAGTTATTTTGGGTTTTGTGAAACACTGATCGACATTTTTCACCATTTACTGACATTTTATAGACCAAACAACTAATTGATTAATTGAGAAAATAATCGTTAATCGTTAATAATAGTTAATTCCCCTTTTATATATGTACATATTTTATGAGCATTGTTGAGGCCTTGTTAGAAGTGAGAACCTAACGTTAGATATCTTCCAAAGAGATAAACAAAACATTCATTTTTGACCCGCCAAATATTTTTAAATGATTAATTCACATTCATAATAATTATTTTCAGGAAAAGCCATACTTTATACTTTATATTCGGCACCTTTCTA
>CAKAOH010023298.1:0-25561 GCA_916701665.1 Sebastiscus tertius
AAAAAATGCAGATTCAGATAAAGCAGTTTACACCGAGGTAGTTATCTTTTCAATTTCTCTGCCTGTATTAGGCCATTGTGGGCAATGTTGCACATTAATAAGAAGGATTGCTTTATGGCAATACTGGGCTTATAGGATTGTTACGACTATGTCATTTTTCTAAATATTTACAGAGCTCCAGACAAACTTTTTCCACTAAGAGCACTAGTGATCCCTAATGACAATTTTAGGAGCAACATCCCAAATTTTAGGAGCACCATTTGATTGACATACAATACACATTCATATTTGTTTTCCATCTTATGCAAGAATTAATTAAAAAACAATGTGTAAACTGATACAAAAATAATCCCTCTCAATCATCACTTATGCCCCACTAGAAGTGTGTTTCTGCAGAGGATGGAAATTTGAAGTAACTTGTTAGTAAGTACATTTACTTTGGGTCTTAAAGAGCATCCTTCATGTTTTATTTGCCTTAATTATGTTAATTTCTTTGTTTTTAATTGACTTTACTGTCTGTTAATGTCATGTTTCTGACCCTCGAAAACAAAGAAGCTCATCTCAAGATGTTTAACCTCAGATTTTGACATAATTTATGCACTTCCGCTCGTCTTACCTTGACATAGCAGTAGTAGTGGCCAGCGTGACAACTGTAGCCAGAGTGCACTAGAACAGCGTAGAGGCCGTACATAACAGGATCGCCTGAGCTCTGAGACATGTAAGGGCGGATGTTCAGGAATTCTGGGTAACCAACATCCTGGAGAAAAGAAAAAAGAAAAGAAAAAGGCAGACAGAAACATGAGATCACTGAGAAATGAAACGGCTCTTTCAAAAACAGCCAAGAGTGTGAGACTTCTTTGTTAACCTTTGTTATTTTTCCTCCGCTGAAGTTGGCGAACCTCTTCAGTGAAAGTGTCAGCACGTTGGATGTTCGATGGACCGTGAAGCGCTTGGTCGCTGGCACTTTCTTTTTGCACCTGGAGAGAAAAATAGAGTGATGAAACGCGATACAAAACGATGTCTGATGCGAATAGATTTACTTAAAAAGGTAGGATGCTGTCAGACTAGATGAATGACACTTACTTGGCACACATGTAGGCATTCTCTCCACTTAGTACGTCTGGTTTAACAAACAGTTCTAGTGCTCGCACAATGTTTGCTGCTTGCTGAAAACAGAGATAGTTGGTGTTGCTGAGGCCAGTTTCAACAAAAATATGATATCATATTTCCACGGAAATAAAGGTTATATTGAGATCTTGTGCAACGTACCCGAATCTCCACAGCGATGTCCAGGTATGGGTCATACGTGTCGGACACACTTTTACAAATAGAGCATTTCACTGAAAGACAAAATTAAAAACAAACATGACGCAATCAGTGATCAGTGATTACTGGAATATTTCACACAAGCCTCTGTTCTACTTCCTGTAAACAGAAGAAACCAACTGACTCTCAGATCAAACATTATTATATAAGTAATATAATAAGAGTGTATAATTATGTAATGGAGAGTGGAGAGACATGTTTTCCTAATACTTTAATATATTTGATTTAAGATGAGAAATACAATTTAACTTTTCTAGGGTTGCAACTAACAAATTATTTTCATTGTCGATTAATGTGCCGATTATTTTCTTAATTAATCGATTAGTTGTTTGGTCTATAAAATGTCAGAAAATGGTGAAAAATGTCGATCAGTGTTTCCCAAAGCCCAAGATGACGTCCTCAAATGTCTTGTTTTGTCCACAACTCAAAGTTATTCAGTTTACTGTCATAGAGGAGTAAAGAAACCAGAAAATATTCACATTTAAGAAGCTGGAATCAGAGAATTTTGACCTTTTTTTCCTGAAGAAATTACTAAAACTACTATTTTATAGTTGACAACTAATCAATTAATCGTTACTTCTCTACACATTTCGTCAGTCTATGTCGCATGTTGACACAGACATTAGTGTAGTCTGCTTGGTAATGGATCAATATACAATAACAAAAGAAACAAATGTGGTAATTCATTCATGTGCACAGCTCTAGAGGCAATATTATTCTACATTTCATTAAAGAAAGTCAATACCTCTTGACCTGAGGTAACCTCCAAAGATCTGGTGAACCAGCGTTGTGGCCTGGGTCTGCCTGTCGAGCCTGCAAACAGGAAGGAAAAAAATCATCAAAACAAAATTCACATAAAACCAGGCTTCCGCTTATCCGAGGCCGAGATAGGCTGAGCAAGGTAGTCCAGACGTCTCTCTCCCCAGCAACGTTTTGCTGCTCTTCCTGGGGGATCCTGAGGCGTTCCCAGGCCAGATGAGATATGTAATCTCTCCAGTGTGTTCTCTATGGGGCCATTATTGAAGCAAAACTATTTGCAAATGTGTGTGGAGAGAGGTGTGTAACTGTATCTCAACCTGTGTGTGCGTAATTAGAGTTGTAAATGTGTAAAAGAATCTCTAAATACATACTGAGATTTGTGAATGTGTATAGCTGGACCGGAGAGAGCAGACACAAACATCCAACGTTAAAGATTAAAGTAAGTGCTCTACATATAGTGAGCGTCATCTTTTCTTATAAAATGTCCGGTGTAATCGGTGACACCGGTGTTGTCTCGAGTTTATTAACCACTGGGAAGATACCCTCACTGTGACATCCCTACTTCCCAAAGCTCATGACCATAGGCTAGGGTCGGATTGACCTGGCTCAGCTCCCTCTTCACCACAACGGTACAAAGCATGCATTACTACTGACGCCGCACCAAACCGCCTGACCACCTCAAGCTCCATTTTACTCTCACTCGTGAACAAGACCCCAAGACACTTGAACTCCTTCAATTGGGGCAGCAACTCGCAACCGGAGGGAGCCATCCACCGTTTTCCGACAGAGAATCATCAGACGTGGAGGTGCTGACTCTCATCCCAACCGCTTCACACTCGACTGTTCGGTGCACGGGCACAAACAGCAATCAGAGATTTCCTCTCAGCAACTCATACTCGCATAGAGGTGACCCTCTCGTTCTCCTGACTAACAGCTTCCCTCCCAGGTTTGGCTCCAGTAAGGGGCCCCAGTAAAACCAGCGTTTTTTTAAAAAACATACTCATGCTTTGATCACTGTTAAGAAACAACAATAAAGCCTTACTTAGGGTAGCCGTTGAGACAGGCTTTCTGCATGGCATCGATGGTGTACCGCAAAAATTCATGGGCGTCCTCCTGGCTTCCAAAGCGAAAATGTCTGGCAATTTCTGTGGGAGACAAAAGAGCATGTTAGTTTTGTGCCAATTAAATGTTCCAACTCTGAGTGCATTAACATCAATTAAGTGCCTTATGACAATTATTTGTTTTAGCCGCACCACTTAATGAAACAGGAGAGTTCAGAGTAGCCCACATTTTGTTATATTTGAGTTATGATATAATTCAAATATATTAAAAAAATGTGGGCTTTCAATCACATCACAATCCTCAGACACGCTGAGAACAAAAGGACAGCAGAGCGGCGAGAGGAAACATTAAGAACCCTTTGTTCTGCCAACATTTGTATTCTCTAAAAATAAGTTTCTGCAAAACAACAGAGAAGAGACTCAATAAAAGACGAGTGCTCGGATTCATAACCTGAATATTTCCTGTCAGAATTAAAGAATACAAACGAGTGTGTGTTCTTTATTTCTAAAAAAAAACATTCATAGTATTATAGAGTAGCAGGTTATAATGTGGTTTTAAGTATTTAAGATGTTTACATATGGCAGCTAAGCACATGGACACATTATAAAGTAATTATCAATGAAGATGATTTATTTAATAGAGCTGTGTATTGGCAAGAATCCGACGATATGATATTGACCATGATACAGTGGTCATGATTCAATATATTGCGATTTTTTTTATCTAATGCATTTATCACAGTCCCTGTAACATCCAGCATCATAGCACTACTTTTTGTGCAATCTGAGCCACTGACTGACACAAATCTTTGCATGTAAACTATTAATTAAAACTCAATTGTGTTTTTGAGAATCAATAAAGTATCACAAAACATAACATTGCAATACGGTATACCGTTATCAAAGTATACCGGAAAGTTGACGGTTATCATACCGTGTATATTCGCTTATCTAGGGTGTTGAAAGATACAGACACGATCAGTCTGGCTGTGCTGTCAGTATATGAGGCTGTGGCTCAGAGGTAAAGCGGGTTGTCCACCAATTTGGAAGAGTTAATAGTACAGTAACGTTAATATTGCCGTTGCTTAGCAGCGGTGTTCTTCACGACTTAACCACTTGAACGCCAAGCATATTGTGTGCATGACTTCCCATGTTGTAAACACAAGCGCACAAGCTTTATTTGAAGGCACCATAAATAATCATAGGACATATTTTAAAAGCTCACAGTTGATATTATTTTTCATTTGGTAGTTAATTCAACATGCTATAGTGCTGCTAGCATGTAAACTAACATGCTTCAGTTAGAAAACATTATAGTACTACTACTACTACAACTACTACTACTACTACTACTACTACTACTAGTGTAATTTCTGAGATGGTTATCGTACTGTGAAATACTGTTACAACCCTACTACGAGGTTAGTTCCTCGTGTATCTCAGTCATGCAGCTCAACAGCCATGACCTCATAAGCAGCTTACGGTCACTTACTGACTTCAGCAGACTGACGTCTCATCTAAAAGTCTCACATTAGAGATAATGTAGCTCTAAACCCGTTGCCTCTACAGTTATTTCTTAATGGAGAGCTGGTAGGAGAGTGTGGTCATCACCACATTCCCAGCATCGCATCTCTGCACATTTACGACAATGAGTCACTCCCTGAGTGGGAAAGAGGAATAAGACACCGCGCGTTAATGACCCGTTCAAGGCACTTCTCAGAGACATCTTGACGATATGAACGCTGTGGGCATACGATTGGGTGGTTGTGGTTTTATTTTGTTTGCGAAGCTCCGGCTGTGAGATCCTGGGGTGATTTCAGGATGAGCTCTAGTGTGATGACATAGCGCTGTATGTGTGTGTTTTTATAGGGGTGGGGGGGCGTAATAAGCAAGAGGCACAGATGTTGAAATTTCATTGTGTGCATTAACATTGCTCTAGCTGTGGAGGGAGATTTCTAACTGCGGGGGTGGCCACCAGCTAGATGAATGCAAAGAGAAACACATCTCTGAGTCCTGGTTGAAAAGGAGGGAAAAAAGGGTGGACTGTACATTTTTTTGTGCTAAAGCTGCTCCTCTCAGCCCGCAGTCACAAGGAGACAGAGAGGGCATCGGGGAAGGAGGAGTGAAGGGGAGGAGGGAGAGAGAAAAAAAAGAGGCGCAGGAGGTGGAGACATGATTGCAGCAGCACATAAGGAAGCAGCAGGCAGGTAGGGAGGGAGGGGACGGGTGGAGGGAGGGAGGGAGGGCTCCTGTGAGACTACAGCACACAGTACCTCACCATGTCAAGGTGCAACTCACACCTCATCGCTACCCTCTACATGGTGTTCATTCACAGCCTGCAGTCTCACCGCTCCACTTTTTTGCACTGCAGTTACCGGCTGTCGTCACATGAGACGCTGTGGCCGGTGTTGCGTCATCACGCCTCCGGCAGCATTCGACCAAAATTCAGGTGTCTGTGACTCCTGACACTAGCGAGCACAAAGCGCTCAAACACAATCGCACAGTGTTGCAGGAAGTCTTACTTTTCAGGTCTCTGATGAAGGAGACAGGCTTGATGGCATTGCCGGTGTTGGCAAAGGCTTGGATGATGTGGTTCTGCATTATACAGATCATACAAAAGCCTGACTGGTGACCTGAAACACAAAGACAATAAATCGGAGTCATTGACAAAATTAAAGCACAGAAATGTGTTATTGTGACAAAAACATTATTGTTCATAACAAATTAAATGTAAAACATAATGTAATGTAATGGTTATCACTAGAGCTGCAATGATTAATCAATTAGTTTTCAACAATTAAATTAATCGCCAACTATTTTGATAATCAATTAATCAGTTTGAGTCATTTTTTAAGTCAAAATTCTCCGATTCCAGCTTTTTATATGTGAATATTTTAGGGTTTCTTTACTCTTCTATGACAGTAAACTGAATATCTTTGAGTTGAGGATGTTGGGCTTTGGGAAATACTGAAATTTGTCACCATTTTCTGACATTTTATAGACCAAACAACTAATCGATTAATCAAGAAAATAATCAACAGATTAATCAACATTTACAATAATCGTTAGTCTCTAATCTTTCATGTGGCTCCTTCATACAGTAAGTACAAAAAAAAATTAAAACACAGAGTAAAAACATGTTGTATTAAAAAACTAAGTCAGAATTAGGCTGATGCTACTCACAGAAATACTTCTCAAAAGCATAGCAACACAAGCAATGTGCAAATTATTTTCTGAATTTATTTTTTTTCAAACAAATATTCCGTATTTTTTTGTGTTTGAAGGTGAAAATCAGATGAAAAATAATGATTTGTAATATTTTTTCAATCAACTTGAAGGATATACTTTGCTTTTACTGCATTTACTTAAAATCTGGGTGAAAGAAATCCAGGTATTTTCAGTGAGCAGTAGTAAAAACTGAAAATGTATGAGCCTTACATGCAGTTTGTGTATGGACTATTCAGTGGTTGTGGAGCTTTTATCTATCAGGTTGTCCCTCTTAACAAATCAGGGCAAATTAAATTATGCCATTTTAAAGGCTCAATTATGGCATCTCAATGACTTTGTCACCTGTAATACCACAACATAATAAGTCTTGATGAAATGAAAACTTACTCAAGGCTATGCATCTGCAGCCTGGTTCCACTGGTCTGGATTAAAGTGTCATTTATGATTTTACAATTTAACCTTCAGCTCTGAAACTTTAAGGTCAGCAAGTCTTTATCATCTTGGCTTGTTAAAAAGGTTAAGTTAGTAAATCATAAACTGCTGAATGTTTCAGAGTCTGAATAAAACTGAGTGTGAACAAACTGCTGCACTGAAGCAGCTGTTTTTGTTTTTGTTCTTCAGCTGCTTTGGCTTGCACTCACACGTGTCTGCACATACAGTAGGGTATCAGTAGCAGGGTCAGAGTCATTTCCAAAACGTAAAAAAAAAGCATGAGCACGATTCAAATACTCACAGGCACGGCTGTGCTCCTTTGAGAGTAAGTAGTTGGCGAGTGGCGGGGTGTAGGTGAGACACTGCACTGTGGAGTTGAGGAAGCAGGTGTTCCCGAGGTTGTGGAGACCGGCTCCCACCCTGTACACGCGCTCCCATTTAAGGGTGAGCTTGTTCCCTTGAAAGAGCATCTTCTGTGGGGCAGCAATCCCATCGCTCTGGCCCCCAACTACGTTGTCTGAGACTGAAGGAAGAGTGCAGTCAATTATGTGACATCATCAGAACAGTAATACAGAAACTGAGGTTTTATGGCTAGCACTAGGGATGTCACCAGAACCGATGCGGTACTACGTCGATGCCAAAATTCAGAAAATGTTACGGTACTTGTTTTTCTACAGTACCGTAGGTACCATCAGGGCTTTAGACTAATGCTTTGGCTATACTTTCCACAAGGACGTCGCATGGACATAGCTGACGTGGACTCGTGACCAAGGAATGTGAAAAGAGGACATGTCACGCCTCATGTTATTGGGGTACAACACCTGCGCAGTCTGCACTCGCCGAAATTGAGACAATAGCAACGCACAACCGCAGCTCCAGTTACACTACACATGTGTCATACCCCATAGCTCAAGACCCCTTTCCCAGCCTCTTTCAATAGGCCTGAAGCATGACGAGGAAGCGCTTGGATCTTTTATACTCCGTGTGGGTTTCTCTTAATGCGCTTAATCACGCATAAGGGCGTCCCGTCGTCCTGGGGATGATAGACAATGAGTATGTGATGCGGTAAACTCACTATCAACATGTCCAGGAGACTATTTTTCCCCTGATAATGCAACAAATCTGTGTTGAAATTGGCAGGACAAGAGCTAGTTAACGATAGCTGTTAGCTCCATGCAGGACTGTGCTGCTAAAAGCTAACGCTAACTAGCTCTCGTCCTGCTGATTTCAACACGGGAGGTACCATTGATTTACATTACGATGCATTCAGGTTCTCTATTCAGTACAAATGATATGATAATATAAGGCGAAGGTAAATTCTAATTCTAATATCCCAGAAATCCAGCTATATAGAACAACTACCAGACATGTTTTAAATAATCATATAATAGCCTACATTTGACATAACTAACTATTTGTTGAATTTGACAAAAAGTGTACTTGATTAGAAGCACAGCAGTGTGGAGGCATTTACACTTTTGTATAATACAAGTTTATATTTAAGTTGTCTATGCAACATAGCTGACAATATTGGGCTATTTAATATGCTATTAATTAGGCATATTTCCAAACTGACATTTTGGTGGTTGATTATTTAATCTGCCAGACAACTACGCGGCATATGCCAGCTAACATAAACCCTGCTTGTAAAATGTAGTATTGGGTGAGAAACTCAAATAAATCCAGTTGTTTGAAGGAGATATTTTCCCAGCAATATAAAATAGATAATAGAGAGGGAATTATGACCCGTTTAACTTACTAACAAAAAACAGTATACAAGCGGTAATAAAAGGTGTGTATGTCCTTTACCGCGGTATTGAATTGGTATCGAGAATCATGGAATTTTACTGGTATTGGTATCGACTACTAAATTTCTGGTATCGTGACATCCATAGTTAGCACCAGTGGGCAAAAGCTTAATATGGAAAATGTCAAACAGTTCAGTCTGAGAGCTTACCTTGCCTCTTTATTTGGGCCGGCTCTGTGGCCTTCTGGCCCGTAGCGCCCTCGTTCCTGGGGTTGAGGATCACATACTTGTTCTTCAGGCTGTCCAGCTGATAGGAGAAACCCTTGCTGGCGGGCTCAAACTCTATCTTCTGCAAGAGGACTTTCTTGGCAGAAGAGGCCAACAGTTTGTTGAGGTCGCCCTCATCGCCCGTCTCCTTTCGACCAGGTTTTAACGCCTCCTTGAGTTTATCCACTATCGGCATTGTTGGAACATCACTGCAGAGAAAGTCAGGGTCATAAATTGTTCACAGAATCACTTCACTAGCACAACACGAAGCTGCACAAAAACATAACACTCATTTCCCTACATCTTATTACGGCTATACCTTATTCAAAAGCACCTCACAGTACCTTGACTGTCACCATGGCGGTGTTAATGGCCCTTTTAAGCTGAACGGGACCAAAAGTAAACCTTCAGTTGATCAAGTAAATGTTGAATTTATCTCTCAGATAATCACTTAAAAGCCTAATAAAGCCCTCTCCAGGCCACAAATCCTGACGTGACTTCACAAGAGATATAAGGACTGTGTGCATCTGAGGAGCCAGCTGGGTCTTGGCAGCTGTCCTCACAGTTATGCAAGACAGCAGACGTTGGTAACATAGGGTGGCGGAGAGTGTATGAGATAGGAGAGGACAAGCATTAGAGCACATGAGGTGTAAACAGTTGCTGTTAACTGCCAAGTCAAATTCTTATCCTTTATTTTTTCCTGCTTCAATGTTTTTATTGTTATCTTCCACCAACTGGCATGTTTCTTCAGTAAAGCTGTATATTAGGGCTGCAACTAACGGTAATTTTCATTGTCGATTAATCTGTTGATTGTTTTCTCGATTAATCGATTAGTTTTTTGGTCTATAAAATGGTGAAAAATGTTGTTCAGTGTTTCCCAAAGCCCAAGATGACGTCCTCAAATGTCTTGTTTTGTCCACAACTCAAAGATATTCCGTTTACCGTCATAGAGGAGTAAAGAAACCAGAATATAGTCACATTTAAGAAGCTGGAATCAGAGAATTTTTACTTGTTTGTCCTTAAGAAATTATTCCGATTAATCGATTATCAAAATAGTTGCAGATTAATTTAATAGTTGACAAGTAATTGTTGCAGCTCTACTGAATATCATCACATTTTGTCATCTGGACTATCAGAAATGACAGATAAAAAAATTGACTGAAAGATATTAAATCATTTGCACTGTGCCGTCCCTTTAAATACAGAGTAGCTGAGTACACTAAAAGGAACGTTTCAGTGTAGATAACAACACCAGTCAGCCCAGTGAATGACTTCTGATTTCTCTTTGATTTTCTACAAAAGGCAGCAGGCTGGTAAAATGTGTTCAACGCTGACCGAGGAGTGAGTAAACAAATCACTCGGTCTCCTATTGCCTCAAGGACGTAGCCGAGGTGCCCCCAAACACAACAAACCCTCTTAAAAGTGAAAGCATTACACCATGTAGATGTTACAGTACAACACTGAGAGGCGTGGAGCACCACGAGAGTCGTGCTCATCAGAGTGGGCAGTGACGTCACGAGGAGGGAAGGAGGGCTGAACATGCATTGTATGCACAAGGGCACGCTGACCTTCACGTGCGGCTGATACAACTAAAAACAACACAGCAGCCTCACAGGGATGCAGCTAACTGCAGTGATGCAACTGCAGGACCAGACAGTAATATTGATACTCTGACCACAACGGAGATTATTATCACACCATGACAATTAGTCATTTTATTTTAATATAGCACACAGAAACTTTCTAATGTTTATATGTTTGCATTTGGATTGTCTCTGCAGCGACAATGAGCAATCATCTGAAATCCTGTCATTAAATTAAAAGGATAGTTCTGATTTTTTTTTGTGTTGTAACGTGATATGAACCATTCACAAATAGGTGATATCTATGCATGGATATTAGCTGAGGATACAAGTGCTAATATCCATGCATATATACAGTATACGGTGTTTTAGTGCACATGCATTTAGATGTGAAGATGGTTAGTGGGCGCCTGGCGTGAGATCTGCAAACAGAATCACGCATCGGAAATCACAAAAGACGTCTCCTTCAGATGGTTAAAACATTTTTTTTGTCCTAAACATACTGACATTTTAAGAGTTTTGCATTCAGGTATATCCATACTCACTTTTCAAGCAATGGCTGTGTGTTTAATATGTAATGACCTCTCAATATGAACATGAAAATAAGTCTCACTTTTATGTCCTTTAATGACTTATAAACTGTCTGCTTGCTTCATATTTTGGAGGTACTCCTCACGCTGACATGCTTAGATACATCAGTGGAGTTTGTCATTGTTTTCTGTAACTTACAAATACATCTGACTTTAGTAAAAAAAAAAAAAAAAAAAGGCCATTTTCCTAAGTTTTTGACAAAATACAGATAATATTATTAAGTGTGAATATACACTAGCATTTTATATTAGGACCAATACATAGAAATGGTTGGAAAATCGATAAAGTGAAGTTCATGGAGCCTAAATGAGACAGGCTGAATTGTTGCAACATGTTAATTTTACGAGGAGTGCAAAAATGCATTAAGTCTTAACAGCTGTATTGTACACATGTCTTTTCCAATATACAGAATATATTTGAGTGGCCCACCAGATAAATTTGCCAAAATCCAAGAAGATTTTTTTTTTTAATGTATTTTTTTCCTCCATTCATCTCAGGTCCATGTGCACTTAAAAAGTGCAGGGTAAAATTGAAATGTCTGTCAGAATGGTGTATTTGCAAACCTATGGACTAGAAAAATGACTCCCTAATTATAAGTTGTCTTGTACAGTAAATACAATGCTGTGTTGCAGCAACCACAGGGGGCGAGCAACACACAGTTTGTCAACATTTTGAAGCTGCATTTAGAACAATCTCTCTTCAGGAGCCAACATCTATCAAAAAATAAATACCCACCCATGTGGATAGAAAAAAAACTGCATAGAGCTGAAATGACAATTTCAATTACTCGATTAGTTGATCAACAGAAAATGAAATCATGAAATCAATTATTTTCCAGAGAAAAATGTCAAAAACATATGCTGCTTCTAGCTTCTCTAATGTTAGGGTTTGTTTATTTTCTCTGTTTTAAACCATTGTTGTCATATGATAGTAAAAAAAATAAAAAGTTAAAACAGACATCATCTTTGGCTCTGGGAAATTGTAATGAGCCCTTTTCTCTCTATTTTCTCATATTTCATAATAATATAATAATATATAATAATATTAATACTGATATTAGTTGCAGGCCTAATAGTAATATTTACTTTTTTTTAATTAGCCTATGCGCATATCAGCTGGATGACAGAGTGAGGGGACATGTGATGACTTAAATGGCCCTTAGCTTCTGTTATGTTCCATTTGTTGTGTTTATTTATGTCTTTGTTAAAGCGTCCTTGGGTTTCTTGAAAGGCGCTATATAAATCCAAGTTATTATTATTATTATTATTATTATTATTATTATTATTATTATTAAATGGCTTCCTAGAATATTATAATCACGACTGATAAATAAGATAACACCATTTACCAAAATATAGGCAGCAGATTGAGTTGCATTGAAGTTAATCTATCTTTAGCCAATCTTTTAATTGTGATGCTGACACAAATAAAGCAGCTGGACCAGTTTAAATGACAACAGACAGCATAAATAATAACCAAATAAGCACCTTAAAATCACAAGTTTCCACTCATGGACTAAATGTGCAATATCGTTGATGCAATATACACCTGAAGTGCAACTACCTTTGATTACATTTATTTATTTATTACATCTACCCTACCTGTTTTACAAGTGCAATTACCTCTGTTTACAGTACATCTATTTTTATATTTTATACTTCTAGTGTAACACTTCCGTTTATATTTATTTATTACATCTACTTTTACTGTTTTATTTGCTTTATAACTGTGTGTGTTTTACCTGTTATATGTCTTACCTGCCTCGTTTAGTCTTGTTAAGTATTTGTTTTAAAGCACTGACCAGAAGTGGTAACTGTGAATCTCGTTGTATTTAATACAATGACAATAAAGCTTTCTATCTTCTATTCTATTCTAAAAAAAGTGTGACTTTCCAGGAGCACCTGAAGGCAGCACAAGCTATTACTGTCACTTCTAAAACCCCCTCTCATTGTTTGCTGTTTCATTAAACAACTATTTAACCACCTTATATCAAGGATTAGTTGCAACATATTACTTTTACAAGGAGTGATTTGAGGTGCTTATTGGTTATAACTCCACTAGCCTATAGTACACCAAACTGGATTCAACTCTAGGGACCACTCATCATCATAGCTTCATTAAACAACTATTTAACCACCTTATATCAAGGATTTTCCAATTCTCTATTTCTTTATTATCATTATAGAATAACACTAGCCTCTAGTACACCAAAACTGGAGTCAACTCTAGGGCCACTCATCATCATAGCTTAAATGTTTACTTTTTTTAATTAGCATATGCCCATATCAGCTGATTGAGGGGGACATGTGATGACTTCAATGGCTTCCTAGAATATTGTAAATCACGACTAATAAATAAGATAACACCATTTACCAAAATATAGACAGCAGATTGAGTTGCATTGAAGTTCATTTATCTTTAGGCAATCTATTAATTGTGTTGCTGACACAAATAAAGCTGCTGGACAACAGACAGCATAAATAATAACCAATAAGCACCTTAGAAATCACATGTATCCACTCATGGAGTAAAAAGAATGTGACTTTACAGGAGCACCTGAAGGCAGCACAAGCTATTACTGTCACTTCTAAAACCCCCTTTTCATTGTTGTTGCTTCATTAAACAACTATTTAACCACCTAATATCAAAGATTTTCCAATTCTCTAGTTAGTTATTATCATTATGGACTAACACTAGCCATTAAATCGACTCCACTAGCCTCTAGTACACCAAACTGGAGTCAACTCTAGGGCCACTCATCATCATCATAGCTTCAATGCTAGCTTGCTAACCACAGCTAACGGTAATGTCGACCTAAAACGGTGTCTAGTTTGGACACAAAAACGTCGTCATTACTTCAATAAACACCTCCTTTCTCTTGTGTTTAAGTATTGGGAATTTCCTGAATCCATCTGTGTGTGTTTTCTGTCTTTTTAAGCGCTTGACAGTAGCAGCAAATTAGCCATCGAAGCTAACTTAACGTGGCTAAGCCTCAATGTGGTGTTAGCTAGCATCTCAGGCTAACAATCCACTAACCGTCCACATCCTGCCTCTTTATTTAACTACACCAAGCTGGAAATATACTGCTAACAACTGTTAAGTAAACCCAAATGCGTATTCTTCGCTCACCTTTCGTTCAATCGTCCAAAAACGTGTCCAGTAGAGAGAACAGTCCTCTCGCTTCCTCAGCTGTAGCTCTCGGCTCTGCTATTTTCGCCCATGCTGCATTATCAGAGGGCGGTGACGAACGAACGACGTGTGATTGACAGGTTTGACGAGCCAATCAGAGGACAGGTCACGCCGTTAGCCGGAGAGGCTCAGCCAATCAGCGCTGACTTCCAGCACCAGCGCTGTTTACCATTGATGCTATCTGCTCGATTCATGTTAACAATTATTATTATTAATATATAACAAGAAAGAGCGCCTATAAATCATCTATTGCATGCATGAATTTATGTTAGGCTTGAAGCAAAGCTGCACATGGAAATACTGCACATAAAATCACCTCCTTAGTGTCAATTTTTCTTGATTTTGCCAAATATTTATTGTAAAATGTCCACATATTTCATCCATATTAGGTTTAATGCACACTTGTAATTTGATTAGCCAGCCTATTAGCCTATGCATAATCATTATTAATAATAACACTGTTGGAATGAACTAACAAATTCCTCTTATCACAGTAGTATCAAAGAAAATACTTTAATTTCAACCTTAACACATTTGAATAAATGCAATGTTATATACTGTAATTAACTCTGAATTATTTCATATGAAATTCTGGATGAAATGCCCACATATTTCATCCATATTAGGTATATATGCAGACTTGTAATTTGATTAGCCAGCCTATTAGCCTATTCATAATCATTATTAATAATAATAACACTGTTGGAATGAACCAACAAATTCCTCATATAGTAGCATCAAAGAAAAGACTGCAGTTGCATTTCATCTTTGAACATATTTAAATAAATGCAATGCTACATACTGTAATTAACTCTTAATTACAAGCTCGAGGAATGAAATCACCTCCTTAGTGTCAATTTCCCCTGATTTTAACCAAATATTTATTGTAAAATGGCCACATATTTCATCCATATTAGGTATATATATCAATAACCGGATATTTTCAGGTGGAATTTCATTTAATTTTCACTGTGCAATATCATTTTCCACTTGTGCAATTTTGTTAATAGTTTGTTTATTGTCAATACTGTATATACTGCTCCTATTTTTATACTTCCTTCTGTTTAAATTATTCATATTTTGTTACACTTTGTTTAGCTCTTTTTTTTTTTTACTGTGTTAGCTGATGCATCTTGTTTTTTGCCCTATCTACTTTGCTGCTGTACACTGCAAATTTCCCCACTGCGGGACTAATAAAGGAATATCTTATCTTATCTTATCTTATATGCAGACTTGTAATTTAATTAGCCAGCCTATTAGCCCATTCATAATCATTATTAATAACAACACTGTTGGAATTAACTAACAAATTCCTCCTTACAGTATAGTACCAAAGAAAAGACTTTCATTTCATCCTTGAACACATTTAAAATAAATGCAATGTTATATACTGTAATTAACTCTGAATTATTTCATATGAAATTATGGATGAAATAAGGATGAGAGTATCATTTTGATAATTACACATTCATACACATGGATGGGCTCGTGAAGGAATGTCTGTGGCTGTCACATGTTGTTGTCTCCACTAGTCGGCAGCAGATTGCTGTTATAGTGCTGTAACTATACTGTCACTGCCTCTCAATTAAGTCTCTCAAATACTGATTTAAGAAAAACTTTATTTTTTTTGTTACTAATGACTTATTTTTTTTATTTATGATTTTTTTTATATGTTTATTTGAGTTGTTTAAGTAGAAAACGGACAAATTAAAATAAAAACTAAATCATTTGGCACACATTATTGAGCATTGATGTGAAAATAACCAGTGCGAAGAATCAAAATAGGGTTTGGCATTTAATAATATAATAGTCAAAATGTACAGTATTGTTTCAGCTGGACATGCATGCACAAATCATCTCAAACATTTCATGTGAAACCAGCACAAGACATCACACTGGACTACAGGTTCAAATGAAGAATCTTTTCACACTCTCATATTATTATTATTAAAGTCACATTGCTCAACAATTTTATGGTCATATCAAAGTAAATGGATGACTGGTTACAATGTGTTTCTTAACCCACTGTCCTAAAGGACGAGCCAGTTTATCATTTAGGCCTACAATTTGACCTTTAACGCACGTGTTTCGCTAATGCTGTTAAAATATTTGGTTTTCTCTTTATACAATACCAATGGCGTCACTTGTCACAAAAAGTATCAAAATGCTGGCTTTTATTTTTCAACAGAATATGATGAATTATATATTAAATAAAATATGCTCTTACACTAAAGCATTACATAGAGAAGAGCTGTAATATAAAAACATACAAAAATGGAGGATTCAATCCTCTTTTTCAGACATTTTTCATTAAAGACGATATGACTGCTGTGACAAATGTGTTCAAAGTGCATTCTTGTCTATTCAGGATTATTTAAAGAAAACAATAAGCAAAAGCACTACTCGAAACAGGTTTGCCACACCTTTTTACAAACAAAAAGAGGGGAAGAGTTTTTGCATACTCGGTACAAGAAAGATTCTGAAGAAGGACGGGCAAGAGGTGGCACTCATTCCTTGTGGTAGCTCTGCTGTCACAAATCAGGGCGCCGGTTAATGTTATTTATGAACACACAGATTCACAGAATTGTTGCACTTTGAGTTATAGGTGTGTTGCATTATAATATTATAGTTCACTTTAAAGAGGACCTATTTTGCTCATTTTCAGGCGCACACTTGTATTTGGGGTTTCTACTAGAACATGTTTACATGCTAAAGCATGTAAACATGTTCTAGTACATGTTCAAAAAACGCTTTACTTTACTCATACAGGCTGTTCTGCAGCACCTCTTTTCACCCTCTGTCTGAAACGCTCTGTTTAAGCTCCTCCCCCTCCCGAAAAGCCCAGTCTGCTCTGATTGGTCAGCTGACCCATTCTGTTGTGATTGGTCAACCTGAACCAAACTCTTCGGACTCCACTCAAGCTCCGCTCTAACTAGCTTCGCATGAGGGCGTGCCAATCTAGGCAGGTATTATGCAAATGTGTTACTTAGTGACATCACCACGTTACGTAAGAAAAGGCGAGACTGAAAGCGAGGCGTTTCAGGCAGTTTCAGGAGTAGTGTTTCTGTGGGGTAGAGTAACCCCCTTTGGCCTGGACTTTGGGCTTTGTAACTTTGCAGAGCTTTTACATGAACAATTAAACACACTAAAGGAAAAAGCACAAACGCATAATAGGTCCCCTTTAAAACAAGACCTTTGTTTTAAAAGGCAAATTAATAACTCAAGAACAAAAGAAAATACTGAATTGTGATGATGATCCCTTTATTTCAGCTGAGGGAGAAGTGGTTTATGAGGAAGTGCTTTGGATTTAGCGGTCTGAAAGTGCTGAATTCATAAAAAACATAATGAATCCTGTAAATAAAAACAACCTCACCACAGAACACACACCCTATCGCTTTTTTAACAAGAAAAAACAAAAAAAAGAATTTGACTTTGTGTTTTTTGGTATCTATGTATATCTTAGACATCCTCAGACTATTGGAGAGTGGTGGAGTTAAGGGTCTTGGATGTCCAGGAAATCCTGTTTGGGCAGCGCCGCCCCTCTGTACCAGGCACAAGAGTCATCACTCCTCTTGATACAAGCAAAGTGTTTGGCCTGCGCTCCGCTGACCTTCTTCTCAATCACCAAGTCCGTCCACAGGCACTCTGCCGGGCTGGTGATCATGCAGGGGATGGAGATGCAGGGGCTGATCTGAGCATCGGAAAAGAGACCAAAATCAGGGATTAAAGATGAATAGGGGAAAAAAAATTAACTAACAGATATCACCATGAATCTTCCCCAGTTGATAACCTACATTAAGACAATTCTTTTTTGTATTACAAGTTTTCTGAAATGTAATGTTTAAATACGCAAATGAGGCATTATCTTATTAAATCGTAGAACTAAATCAGCTTTCTCCATAAAGGATCGTCAACTCTGGAACATAATACTGACTGAAATCAAATTAATTACAGATATAAAGTCTTTTACATCAAAGGTTATACTATACATATAAAATCCTAAGAGTTGAAAATTAGCAATAACTATAAACTCTCTGTGCAGCTCATCAGTTTCATGTCCTGTATTGGAACTATTTTAAATGGCATTGTTCCTATAAAATAAAAATAAAAATAAAAATATGCTAATTTGCATACTGAACTTTAAATAAAGCCAGGTTAAAATGTTTCTTTCATTTTGTTGACATATTAGAATCTCTTTCTATCACTCCATAAATAAAAAAATACAGTCAACAACCTTAAAAAATACAGTTTTTGCCATGTTTTTAGGAATAAAACGTTCTATAAATCAGGCTATGAATGGTGTATGAACACACCCCTCTGTAACAAACCTTCAGAATATAGATAGGAATGAAACTGGAAAGTTTCATTTTCATTCAAGTTTCATTCTGAGGCCTTAAATTATATGTATTGTTAAATTTCATACATTTTGCAAGACATTACAGGTTAATAGGTTAAAAAAAAATAACTAATAGATATCACGTTGAAACTTCCCCAGTTGATTACTTACATTAAGACAATTATTCTTTGTATTAAAAGTTTTCTGAAAATGTTATGTTTAAATATGCAAATGACGCATTATCTAATGCTAACCTTTGGTGTATTTAGGAGAAATCTAGAGACGCAAATAGACAAAGTAGTAAAATAAACACCTAAATGTGTATTTTGGATGTTTTCTTTCCACTAGAAGCAAAATAGCCCAAAGTTTTTTTCTCTGGGGTTTCTCCCCTTAAGACAAACAATGCATCTTTCAAGATTGTTTTAGTTTTGTGGTAATTTTCTACCTTGCAACCACAGCCCATTTCATAGCGCTGAGTCAGGCTCTTCTTCTGGGTGGCGCTCATGGCCTCCCAGGGCTCGATGAAGTCGCACAGTGTGATATGCATCTTCCCATCGGCCTCTATCTTGCCTGCAGAGGAGGGAAAGTGCATTAGATGACATGGGAACCAATAGGAAGACGTATCAAGGAACTATACTACTTGTGGGGAAAGGTTGTACCTGCGATAAGATACTCCTTGCCGTTACTCTCCAGAGTGGCTCCACACAGTGAGGAGATGGGAGCAGTGTAGATGGCATCAATATCCTGGGTGGGACCTTTGAACATCTGACAAATCAAACAGAGAAGATTTAGATTCATATTGGAGTTAAGTTCATACCGCTAACATGAAAATGATAGCTTCATACCTTGATCTGTTTGATGTCGTACTTGAGACTCTTGATGGGGTTTCCGTAGATGTCGTTGCCAACGTCAACCTTCTCCTCTCCAACTACCTTCGCCCTGATAACTAGAGAGAGACAAACCCACATTTTACATGCATTGTATGAGAAAACAAAGTTTCTTTGTGATGTTTAAAACCGAACAGTCTGATCTAAGCCCTGCCCAGGTCTGGCATGCCGGAGTCGGCCACAACACACATTGCTGTGGCTTGGATGTGAGGAGTGTGCATGTGCCAGGTGCTGGGAAAGACAGAGGCAACATGAGTGTTTCATCAGCTGCAATCAGAGGGAGGAATGTGCGCTGCCTGCTCCCAGGCTCCCGGGCCGACGCAGGAGGAAGCCAGTCAGCAATCTTTTGAAAAGCTGAACTAGAATGCTCCCCTTCACCCCCGCCCCAGGCCCTCTCGGCCGGCCTGCCTCTCTGTCTGGATAGAGGTGCTGACATGCAAATCAACCTCTCATGTGTGCAGCCTTCTCTCTCTCTCTCTCTCTTCCACAGATTCAGAGAGAGAAAAATACAACTGTTCAAGTGGAAAAATATCATCAGAGCCATACGAATGAGCCTTTGAGCTCCGAGTATTCAACACAAAAATATGACTCATGTGTTTCACAATCACTGCTCCTGTCATGTGAATCCAAGTAGCATTGATCACATGCCAGTTATAGCTAAATATCTGTGGATTACTGCACATTCACATACTACGCTCACAAAATCATATTCAAAATCAAGCTTTTAAGCGAAGGGGAGACTATAGCGACACAGTTAATGTTAACCAGATGTTCAAGAAGTCCTTGCTTCGTCAAGGTGGCAGCCATACCGACCATCATAATAACCCGCTTCCTTACCAAATAAGATCTTTTTCATTTGCTTTTAATATGACGAAGGTATGAAGCTGCGAGCCATATGTGCCCTAATTCGATGACAATAGAGGCTTAGAGAGAACATCTCCTTTTAAGGGTCTAAAGAGTCGAGGCTTAAAAAAAAAAAAAAGAAGAAAAACAGGGGAAAAAGGAGAGTGTGTGGAGAGAGAGAGAGAGAGAGAGAGAGTGATGGAGTGATGAGGATGCAGGAGAACAGAGGAGAGAAGAGACAGGAATAGCAGTCACATTGAAGCCTAACAGTGTCTTCTTGTGTACACAGGGAGAAGACAAAGCAATACTAGTCACAAACATGCAAGTTGACAGGGAGAAGAGGAGGTGCAACAGCCAGGAAAATGTGCAAAATACTGAGTTGTTGTGCTCTTCTGAGCTGCTGTGAAGTAGCAGATATATACTGACAAACAAGCTGTACACACTGCAGAGATAATGTAGATAATTCACACCAGTGAAGATGGTTTTAGTTCACGAATCACAAACTTTTGAGCAAGCAGTGCTGAGAAACTCTCCAACTTCTCTGTCGGGCTTCAAAGTGGATTAGTGGTAATCCCCTTCGCCTGAGTGTGCAGAATCAGATGACTTCTCCTTCTACTAGTGTAAAGTAGGGCAGGTGAAAATATGCACAGTATGTAAAAAAACACATATGGTGGGCTTATGTGAATGATTCACTGTGTGAGCTTTATAAACAACTTTGTGAGGGTTATCTCTTTAAATGGCATTCAACATGCTAAAAACAGACAAATAATAATAAGATCTTTTCTTCATTATTATTATTATTATCATTATTATTATCATTTTATTTTGTATTTCTTATTTCTTATTTTTATTATTTACACATTTTAATTTATTATCATTTTAATTTATATATTTCTTATTTTTTTATTTAAATTAAATTAAATTAATCAATTAAATAAATTATATACTGTATATAATTTGAACAATTGGGCTTTAAAAACAACTTTGTGAGGGTGAGGGTTATCTCTTTAAATTGCATTCAACATGCTAAAAATAGACAATTTATAATACAATGTTTTTTTTCATTATTATTATTATAATTATTTTTATTATTATTATTATTATTTAATTTCTTAATATATTTCTTATTTTTATTATTCTTTTATTTACACATTTTAATTTATTATCATTTGTATTTATTTATTTATTATTATTCAAATTAAATTAAATTTAATAAATTATTATTATTATTATTATTATTATTATTATTATTATTCTCCTCCCTTGTTTTTGAATAATGTGCTTTTCAATTTACAGTTATTGTATATACATATTACTTTATTTGTTATGGCTTAGGTTGTTGTAGTCCTTTTTCTTAAGGAAACAATAAAAAACATGATTACATTTCTAATTTGATATTTAAGTCATTAACAATAATCAATAAATTCCAAAATAATCTCTGATGCCCATTGCATTGAAGCACTAATACAGTAGTTATTGCTCGAGGTGGTACCGTGTGTTAAAGTTATTTAGACCTAATTTCCTGTACTCATATACAGTAATTCTCACAGGACATGATGATGTTTTCTGGAAGAGGCTGACCAAGCCCTATAAAAATCATAAGTTTCACAAAACCAGGGACTGAGGGAACCATCTAATTTTCTAGTTACTCAAACAATAAACACATTATTTTGTATGTAGTCTTGTGGTCTGGGGAGTGCTTTAAAAAAACAAAGAGAAAAAGAGAAGAAAGCAAATGCATGTCATGTAATTGCAGGGCCTGTACATCCATTTTCCTCTCTGAGAAGCCACAAAGTGGTGGCACTTTGAACGAGAAACTACAAATTCAAACTGACTCCTCGGCTGAACCGCTCCGAGGATGCACGGGTTTAATCCACCATTATCCTTTTTGTTTACTTTACGAAATGAAATTTGTTTAAAACTCTCATTCCATCAGTGAAATATGCTAATAGGTTATCTTTCTGGCACCACATGTTTACTGTTTACTTGACATTTTAATTTCTTCTCTTTCTCTGTTCACATGCAGTCTAAAGTTATGAAATCGGACAGATCGATGCGACGCATTATCGCCTGTGATGCTGGAGTTTAAAGCAGCTGTTGTGGGAGCGTGCACACATTCAATCTGGTTTTAATGGCAGCTATGTTGACACAGCTTGCAACGCAGGGGTTGTGTTTATACCGGAAGTCACGTCAGAAAACTGGCTTTTCCTTCTAGATCTCAAATGTGCTTTACAGGTACACTCTACAATCACCGAGAATACTGTGAAACAAACTGCAAATACATGATGAGCGAAGCATATGGCCGCCCAGCATTCCTCGGCCTCAGCCCAGGACCCGAGGGACGGATTTCAATTTACGAGGAAAGATTTTATTCCTGCTCCGTCTGTTTTGACAAGACAAATGGAAATACATGTTTATAGCTGACCTGGTATTTTGTTTTTGTTTACTCTAGTATATGGAGAGAGAAATACGCCAGGCTCTAGCAAAATACGGCAAGCTGAGGTCAACTAGGGGCAGAGGTGGAAACTAACCAGTATAGAAACTCTGATCAGAGATTAGTGGTTTCACTCTGCAACCTACTAATACTTCTACCTCCATTCTTCACTGTATCTTGACTTTGCCTCCCACAACGAGAACACTATACAACAGATCATCTTCAAAACTGACGTTGCACCGGGGACCTAATGATTCAACACAAATGTTTAGTTTCTGCAAACTTTGACAGTTACTTCCCCATTTTTGTGAGTTTCACTTGTTTGCAAGCTACTCGTGTTCTTAAGTAATTTCCCGTATAGATTCCAAGACACTCTGACTGACTCTGTGCAACTTAAGTAATACTTTCACTTCAGTAAACTGTATGACAGTAAGTAGGGGTTCCTCAAGGCAACGTCTTACTGTGCAGTAACGGCATGGAAATACCAGACAAATAAAAAAATTCAAATAAATTTGGTTTATCGACAAACGCCAGTCGCCTACAGTTCAGAGGATAATAGAAACTAGGGCTGGGCAATATATCGATGTTATACCGGGATATGAGACTAGATATTGTCTTAGATTCTGGATAACGTACCGTGATGTGGCATAAGTGTTGTCTTTTCCTGGTTTTAAAGGCTGCTTTACAGTAAAGTGATGTCATTTTCTGAACTTATCAGACTGTTCTAGCTGTTCTATTATTTGCATTTTGAATGTGCCAGCTCAACATAGTAAAGTGGGCCATCCATTAATTTTCTATGTAACAACCAGAGACTTTACAAGACAAGAACATTGCAAATTAACAAGTTTTGGTATCAAGAACCTTTTGGTCAGAGAGGCTGGTGGTTTATGTTGAGTAGGAGGGTCTATCCATGGTGCTGAAGCAGGAGCAGGGGGCGTTAAGGTCATGTTAGGACCGGACCTCAGTGATGAAATGAATCAGTGTGGATGTTCAGATGAATATCAGCTTCTTAGCTTAGGTTTAAATCAATTCACAGGATAGAGCCCCAAAGTAAGTAAGGATGTCCCTTCTTCAAAACGGTTGTTTTGGTCTAGTCGACTATGTTTTTCTAGTCGATTAGTGTCTTTTTATGCTGTTTTTCATGCTGTATGACTAATTTTTAAGAAACTTAGGAGCACATCTGTGGTAAACACAAGATTTAAAGTGGTGATTTTGTGTTCTTCTTTGTGGAGAAACTCAGTTTTACAGATCTGCCGTTTAAAATCAACTAATCGAGTGTTAGTTGACGAAGAATTTCTTTAGTCGAGGACAGCCGTGACTGAAAGCCTGCATCTAGAACTGACTTTAAAGGCTCCTCTTCAAAACTGTGGAGCAAGGAAGATGTACAAAATGACACTAAAAGTGTTAATAATAATGAGAAAAGTAATATTATCTTCATGCAAAAAGGTTAGAAATTGTTCCATTGTGTCAAAATGAGAGAGCTGTATTTAATATTGAGTGTTATGTTTAGGAAAACTGAAAATATTATCATAAGTCATCAATTCTGTCCATGAGTCAATGTTGGAAAAATTTTCTTTTGGCATCATTATTATTATTTCGACTACTGTTGTTATCATTATTAGTAGTAGTGGCCTACTCCCTATGATGCTGTAGTATTTGTAACAAGAAATAGCAGTTAAACCCAAGTTAAAAGGTCATCTTAGCTAACTTCCTTCACTCTCTCTATTATCATTATAAGGAACTACTGCTGAAAAAATCAAGACTTTCAGTCTTCACAGTAAACTCTCCAGCAGGAAGGATAATGTGGTTTCTTCACCCTCCAGCGCCGTGGAATCCAATGGTAAAGAGAAACCTTTGAATAAGTCAGCTTCTGTATACATACCACACACACACACTCAGCCGGCTCACAACCAAGAAAAAAGACCCTCAGCAAACCACCAAATTTAAATAGCTACACAAGCCGGTCACTGTTGAGACTCTCGTTAGCTTATGGCCTGTGTTGAAGGCAGCAACAAGCAGAGTTCTGTAATAGGTGAAAAATAAGAGGGAACGGATCCACATGACCTCTGAGGGAGAGCTAATTAAACGGCCGTTTAAACGTCATTAAGGAAGTGCACCATAACCTCTCAACCACAGAGATGAGGATGGTAGGAATAAATTATTCTGCATAATCCTGATGAGCATTACTGATGAAAAGGATGAGATACTACCACATCTGTGGAAAAAACTCTGATCAGCCTCAATAACAGGCAAAGAGGAAAAAAATGTTTTTGTAAGCAGTCTTGATATTTTACATTTTGTGTTTCTATTCTACTCAGTGGTGGAAGAAGTATTCAGATCCTTTACTGAAGTAAAAGTACTGTGAAAATACTCCATTACAAGTCCTGCATACATATACTATTTATATTAGTAGTATACTTTTAAGTGTACTACTTGGGACTAAATAGGCCCACTTTTTAGTTTATAAAAGTATACTTTTAAGTGTACTTTAAGCGTAAGAATAGTAAACTTTGAGGTCAAACAAGTAGGTCAAACAATATAGTTGGCAAATGAGATAAAGTCATAAGTATACTTGGTTTATACTTGTCAGTGTAAGCCAAGTAGACATTTCTGTATACTTGTTAGTATAAGCCAAGTATACTTGGACTCTTATTTATACTTGTCAGTATAAGCCAAGTATACTTGGACTTTTCTGTATACTTGTCAGTATAAGCCAAGTATACTTGGACTCTTATTTATACTCGTCAGTATAAGCCAAGTATACTTAGACTTTTCTGTACACTTGTCAGTATAAACCAAGTATTCTTAGACTTTTCTGTATACTTGTTAGTATAAGCTAAGTATACTTTGACTTTTCTGTATACTTGTTAGTATAAGC
>CAKAOH010023300.1:0-15380 GCA_916701665.1 Sebastiscus tertius
TCACATGGCAGCAACTCAATGCATTACGTCATCTAGACGTGGTGAAGACGACTTGCTGAAGTTCAAACCGAGCATCAGAATGGGGAAGAAAGGGGATTTAAGTGACTTTGAACGTGGCATGGTTGTTGGAGCCAGACGGGCTGGTCTGAGTATTAAACTGCTGATCTACTGGGATTTTCACCACAACCATCTCTAGGGTTTACAGAGAATGGTCCCAACAAGAGAACAGATCCAGCGAGCGGCAGTTGTGTGGACGGAAATGCCTTGTTGATGTCAGAGGTCAGAGGAGAATGGGCAGAGTGGTTGGAGATGATAAAAAGGCAACAGGAACTCAAATAACCACTCGTTACAACCAAGGTATGCAGAATACCATCTCTGAACGCACAACACGTCCAACCTTGAAGCAGATGGGCTACAGCAGCAGAAGACCACCCGGTACTAGCACCGGCCACTTTATTAGGTACACCTTGTACCTAATAAAGTGGCCGGTGAGTGTATTTTTCTAGGGCTGGGACGATACACCTATCTCCCGATTCGATACTATCACGATACTTGTGTGCCAATTCAATACGTATTGCGATTTTAAAGTATTGTGATTCTACTAGTACGTTTCAATATTACGATTTATTGCAATTTTTGTTAACTTTTTTAACAACAGACCATGAAGGGAAGAAGTTGAATCATACACTTCACATATTCTCTGAATAAAAACCGAATGCTTACGGTGAAAGCACCTTTGGTTGAAGCCGCCTTGTCGAGCAGATTGATAACGCCTGGTCACATAATGCCCCCCAAAGTGAAACTCTGCCGACCGGCTCCTCGGCGCCGGCAGCTCATGCAAACCGACACCCTCCGTTTCCCTCCAACATCGCTACGGAGTCAGGGAGCGAGGAATCCCAGGAAAAGGGCCAGCGTTCTGCGTGCACGCTCGCGCTACAGAGCCGCCTCCGTACGCCCTCGGTGAGGGAAAAGGCAGAAGAATTAACAGCGTTATGTTGTTTCATAACGGCCTAACAAGTGATCTATTAAAGGGCTGATCGTTTGATTAGACAATAATGAAAAGAATTATTAGTTGCAGCCATAAACCAGTCGTACTGTACAAAATCTGGAACTAGTAAGATCATTTTTAATCAGAATTAAATAGTAAGTAAACAAGTTTCCAGTGACAGATTTAGTATTCAATAAGGAATACTATCAGAGGCTTACAGGCTGCAAATATTTGTTTTTCACATGATAAAAGCTCTTATTTTTAAATGAAAAAGGTAAAATTAGCTGCTCATAAATATACTTTTCTTCTGTTATATTAATAGTTTTGATGACGCACTGCAGAGTTTCCTCCAGATTGACAAACGGTGCTATAATGACGTCTAAAGCTCTACAGCTACTGAATGAAAAGTAAAAGCTCAGCACAGGGAGCAGAGGTTGTTTACATTTAATCAAGACTTCCGAGTGTCACACTCCTTCCATGACCTTTGACCTGGACGACAACAAGACCGTCAGCAGGTTGAATGAGGACAGAGAGAAGAAGAAGAGGAAGAAGAAGGAGAGCAGCAGAGTGGGAGCTGAGAGCAGTTTGCCGGGAGCCGGTGACAGATGTGAATGTCGACTCAGCTCCTCCGAACTATTAAGAACAGAGGCTGAAAATAAACATTTAGGCTTCGGAGACGATATCCCCCGCTATCAGCCTCTCGCCAATTCTCCCGGTTACATAAGAGGTCAGGTCGCCGCGGTGCCGGCTCTAAGGCAGGTTGTTACAGCAGCACCGGCTCACAGGAAGGAGGAAGAGTAGCTGAGCAAAACAAACACTAGAAGAGCCATAAAAAAACTCATCTGAACCTGAACGCAGCATTTCATACACAAACCTGAGCTCCCTGATGACGTTCAGGCAACTCTTAAAATACCAAAAGAGTAAATGTTTTAAAAGACAAGGCTGCCAAGTTTTCTACATTTTTATTATTGCCAACAAATCTCATTAAATAACCAAAACCAACAATGAGTTAGTGCGTCTCTCAGGACTTCCCCGGCCCGTCTGTGGCGCTCAGCCCATCGGTTCCTACTGAACATCTTTATTAGCAGGTCACAAATACATTAAATATAATGTCATCTTTAAGGCTCAGTAGCTTCCTAAAAACAGGAGCAACTACAGCGTTTGTTGGGGATTATTTACTGCAAATTAATGCACATTTGGGAATATAGTGGGTTTTTAATAGCGTGGCTCATTGATGCATTTTTATAGTTATTATTAATAGTTTTTAAGGATTACAGGAGGTCAAAAGGAAATCATGACATGCATCAGATTTATGGCTGATTATAAAGGAATAGTTCAACATTTTGAGACTTATTTCGTTCTCTTGCTGAGAGTTAAATGAGAAGACTGATAACCACTGTCGTATCTGTACGCTCAATGTGAAGCTACAGCCGGCAGCAGTTAGCTTAGATAGAGACTGGAAACAGCTCGTCTGGCTCTGTCCAAAAGGTAACCACCTACCTGCATCTATAAAGATCACTAATTAACATGTTATGTATGGTTGGTCTACCGTGCAACAGTGAAAATGTATCTACAAATATAAAGATTTCGCAATACAGTTTCCACCGTGATAGCAATTCTTGCACGATCTCGCGAATCCAGCCGCCTCGCAAGGTAACGTGATTTGGGCAGAGATGGTGGAGGAGAGTGAAGTTGTAATACAGAGCAGGAGGAGAAATCCCAACCGACCCAAGATGAGGAAGAAGATGGTTATAAGGTTACCAGACTTTGCACACTGTAGTTTATTTTGTTTTTGTTTTTTGCTTTTTGAAATGAAAGACAAGCAAATCCTGCAGGAAATGTTAAGTCTTTTTATTTTAAATATACTTTTATATATCAATGACTGAAGTGAGACTGGTTTTATTTGCATCTGTTGCACCTTAAAACCTGCAACACTTGAAATTATTGTTCAAAGGAACCTTAAAGCTCACATTTTGAAAGAACTTAACTATTCTGAGTCTTTTGTTTTCAACTCAAGTCTCGTCTCATGTGAGATCGTATTTTGTTTGTATGGACGTTCCAAATAAAAGAAGGAAATAAACAAATTATTATATAATTATTTGTTTAATATGTAAAAAACCTAAAGTGTAATATGTTGTGGTTTATGGGAGGTTATGTGCCGCACTATTTCTTGTCCAGGACCACAGACCTCCTCGAGTTCAGTCTTTCTGCTATGCTAAGCTAATCGGTTGATGCTTCGTATTTAGCATAAAGGCGTGAGAGCGGTATTGATTTTCCCATCTAACTTTGCACAACAGCTAATAAGTGCATCTTCAAACTATTCCTTTAACATGAGTTGTAGATTATGGCCGGGCTCAATTATTGAGCTACGTACTCTTAAAATAAGCCACAAATCTAATCCATGTGAGGATTTCCTTCAACTCATCAACCAAAAGAAAAGAGAGAAAAACACAGAAAGCGAGCCTATAAATAGAGACATGTGACAGGAATGGGAACATTTAAAGTGTCAATCATGAAACAGTGCTAAAAAAAAGTATATTGAGATTCTTTGTTCAAGTGTTCCAGTTCCTTAAAATAAACATTAAAGCGATCTGAGTCCCTGGAGAGCAGCAGGAAAAATAACCTGACAAATTCCTAAAGTCGTTTTTTTTCCTCGACTGTGACAAAGCAGTAACCTAAAAACAACAAGGATCGCAGACAAAAGCCTCGCGCTTTGTGTTTCCGTGAACGGCGCTGTCATGACTCAGTGTTTTTCTGTCAGCGTCGTGTCACACAGCCACAGCGCCACAGGGCCCGGGCCTCTGACACACACAAAGGCCACAAATCAATGGAGCTTTGGAAAAACTGATGGAAAACCACTAGCCGATCGCTGAGAGGGACGATGGAGAGAAGAGCCGAGCCGACGGGTGGCGGCTGAACGTCAACACATCATCACCACCAACACCAACACCACCAGCACCAGCAGCTGCTGCAGCAGCCACCGCCGCTGCCACCGCCACGCTCTGCCCCGTCCCCTCTCTTCTGTCTGATGAACTAAAAAAGCCTCCGGAGCTGCAGAGTCGATATCGCTCTGACTTCCCCGAAACCACTTCCAGGCCAAGCCAAAATGTACAGATCAAACACAACCACACACACACACACACACACACACACACACACACACACACACACACACACACACACACACACACACACACACACACACACACACACACACACACACACCCACACATCTCCCCAACTAATGAGCACACACAATAAAAAACAGAAACGGGGTTACGGGCAGCTCGCTCTCACTTCGCTGACTTCAAACTGTAAAGTGAAACTGCTTTTCACCAGCTCGCAAGAAAGAAGCATTCACTCTGGAAATTTGCATTTTAAAAGCAAAAGCCGCTTCCTGGTTTGGTCGATTTAACAAGGAAAACAAAACTGTCACTCCCAGCTGCACGACCACCACAAAAATCACATTCAGTTGCTCTGAGAGGGCCAATAAATGTTCATAAAAAAAACCTTCACACGAAGTTTTCAGGAAAAAAACGTTCAAATGGGACGAATCTAAATCTTAAAAACCTTTTGAAAAGCGGCCAAAACACTTTCATTTACTGTTTTTTTCCCCTGAATTGACTGAACAGAAATGATCAAACACAAACCCTAACACAGATACAATCTTCTTTTTAAAAGGGATATTTCGGGTGAAGAATTTCAAAGTGGGGTTATATGAGGCACTTCTCCATAGTCTGTGTGTTACCTACCGTAGATGACGGTCGACATGCCCCCAGTTTGGAGAAACAGACAGTAGTACCATACACCTAAAAAAATCAATATCACTTTAAGTCTACGCTATATTTAGAGTATTTTCACTGCTTTACCTCGCTGTCAGACCGCCCTCTCTGACAGGGAACTGAGCTGTTATCTATTCTCTCTTCAAAGCCACCAGACTCCATTGAAAAAAGCAACAATTTTACCTCACAGAGCTCAGGAGCTGCTGGTCTACCGCTGCCTCGATCGGTTAGTTTGTTGTTGTCACACAATAACACAAACAAACTAACCGTTCAAGGCAGCGGTCGACCAGCAGCTCCCGTGTTCTGCGAGGTAAAATGACCTGTTTTTGTCTGAACCGCAGAGGACCAACTCTACAAACGCAAAAGTCTGTCACTGAGTGATGAAGTTACACGATTGTTCGTCCGAGTGTCGGAGTTTCCTCATTGGCCGTTGCTCTTTCAAAATGAAAAGGCGGAGGACAGTCATCAGAGCCCGTCCAGCGCAACGCGTCTGGCTCACGAAATTTGGACCAAGCTGTGAAACTAGGTGATCTAGTTCTAAAATGAAACCAGATCCAGCAGTGGCAGAGACTATTTCTCCCTTAAAATGTTTTCAGAAGTATTTTGGTGGATTGTTTAGACGGAATAACAGAAAGTTTACGAGCAGGCCGTCGTGTTGTTTCCCGATAACCAGGAACCAATCAGAGGCATTCCACGTCACCGCTTGAACGGCCAGTTGAGCGGAGCAGCGCATCCCCTAGTGTCCTCGCTGGATCTGGTGGATATGTACCGCTGGATTTAACATTATAGACATGACCACTGACTACTTGAGTAACAATTTAGCCACAAACGAGTCTTGTTTTCAAAAAGGAGTCTGGTTGGTTTGAGGAGAGGAGAGGTAACGGCTTCAGGTCCCTGTCGGAAACATGTATACATGTAAACTGTATAGCTGTCTGACGGTGAAGCAGTGAAAATACTCTAAATATAGCGTACACTTAAAATGATATTGATTTCTTTAGGTGTCTAAAATCCGTCTTGCTGCAGTACGTTGCTTTGCTCCCGTGCTGCTTCTCCAAACTCTACTGTAGGTAATACACTGACTATGGAGACGTACCTCATACAACCCCACATCAAAACACCTGAACTAACCCTTTACAGTCCAGAGCTTTCATTTAAAACCTACAGTCGATGTGGAGACGAAGCATCCCACTAAAATAATCTGAGCTCTTAACTCTATATGGAGAACGCACGCTCGATCCCAGCATGCACTGCTTCCCGTTTACACAATTAATACTCAATCTGTCGTGCTTCATGAATTTATAAATGAATTCTGCCACAGCGTGAGAGTGTACCAGCAGAGAGAGAGAAGGGGGGTAAATTACCTTCTGAAGGCTGTTTGGGTTCAGCTGCGTCTTGTCTATTATCTTAATTGCCACCTGTGGAGAGAGAGAGAGAAAAAAAAAACACAAAATCGAAAGTGAGTTAAATAGGACGTAACGGCAGAGGAGAAGTGTGAGAAAGAGGAAGTGGGATATGAAAAATCAATCACAAAGCAAAGAGACAACCACACAGAGAAGGAAGCTGATGTTTGTTATCGTTAAAAGAGTCAATAAAACAGTTTCAACTTCCTCCTCCGGAAAAGAAATATGCTGCCAAATAATTAACAACGGCATCAGGAAGGGGATCGAGGGGAAAAAAGAGCAGCAGCGTTTCGTTAGAATGTCGTGTGCCGTGTTAAGGAGAAGCTCGCTCTTTCTGCTCATCAATTATGAACAAATCAAAAGCTCAGCAGCAGCAGCAACGTCCATTACTGCCAACAAGGTTTAGAGCGATGAATCTGTCGGTATGTGGAGCCGGTTGGGCTGGGTGTCGTAATAAATGTACCTGATACTAGCACCAATACTACACAGATCAAAACAGTACCTTACTTTAAAGTTTGTTCCTATAAAATCCTTTATTTTACTCACAAAAAGAAGTTCTTAAAGGCCAAACACAAGCAGACGTGTAAGACATACTGACAAAATTCTGAATTAAATCAGGAACTGTCTAATCAAAGAAGAGCGTAAACAATAATACGGATCTGACAGGAAATTAAATGCCAGCGTTTAACAGTTTTTTCATTTCAAATTTCGGTCGGTACAAAACAAGTACTGAGATCTGACTTGGATACCGGCTCAGCAGTGTCATTCCCCGCCAAAACCACAGAGTAGAAGAGCTGCAAACTGATAAGAAACTACATTTTCGGTGTCAATTAACAGTTTTGGTAGTGCTGGTGTAGAGTGTAGAGGTTTAACTTAAGGTGGTCTAACTTATTTACTTAAAGCTACTATGAGGAACTTTCATTTTGTGTTGATTTTGGCGGTCCCTGTGGAGAAAAGCGGTAATGTTTCGGCGCACCAGAGTCCCTTTAGAAAACCTCTCATTTTACTGCAGCAGGATCTGACAGTCTGCCCTGCACAGTCCTGGTTCTGGCTCTCCCGTACCTACCTTCCCTTCAGCGGGCCAGTGTTCATTTCATTAACAAAAACTATTACGAAATGTGTCCGTCAACGAATTTTTTTTTCCATTTCTAAGACGAGACGATGACGAGACGGCATCAACGTCAATAAACACTAACCGTGACGATATCAAACATGCTATATCATTGACGAAAAAAGACGAGACTAAAACGTAGTTTAAAAACATAAAATCTTCAACAAAACTCTTTATTTTTGTCACTTTCTACCTTCTCTTCTCCTCTCTCAGTCAGTCTCTTCATCTCTCTCAAACACACACAACGCGCTGTGACGCTCAGTCCGTCTCTGTCCTTCTCGTCTTACATCTCAATCCTGACAACTTTGCTACTACTGTGCGGGTTCGGGTGGTTGATGCATATTTTTACAGCGTGGTGTCGATGTTGCCTCCCACCGAGGCGAAGCTCTGCTCCTGGCTGGAGGAGGAGCCGTTGCCGCTGCCGGGCGCGGAGCACCGAGTCCAGGTCGAGACTCCAGGTGAAGCCGTATCTGGGTCTGGGTCTGTTGGAGGAGTTTTTGCGCGGAATCCGACCTGGTGGCGCCGATGACCAGCATTAAGAATAACTATATAGTAATAGCCAATCTTCTCGCTGATGGTCTCGTTTGCTTATGTAGGTCATGTAGAGGCATCAGTATGGAATTGAGACTGTTTCATAACCACTTAAAAGTCCCTCGCAGTAACTTTAAGGTGACATTGCGTCTCTAAATTCAAGCGCAGACGTGGTGAAATGTAATGGTAAAATATCTGCAAATCTGTTGGTGCATTCAGGCTCACAAAGCATGTGTACATTTCATTGTCATTTATTTGCATTTGTTATAGAAATGCAGCTCATATAAATCTCACCATTGACTTAACTTAATTTCTATTGAAAGGGTGTACATTTTTATCTTTTCATCCTACTAGTACTCTAAGGGAAAGCTTACACAGATTAATTAATTTGCCTACTTTCTAATACTCCAAAACTACAATAAGATTCTGTATCATATTTCTTAACCTACTTTAAGTTTCTCAGAATAAGAGTGTGATCATCTTAAACGTGACTTCACTGTGTATATAAACAGTGTCGTGTGTCCGTCTCACCTCTCTGCCGGTGAGGATGTGTCGGGCCAGTTTGACCTTGGCGAAGTTGCCCTTGCCGATGGTTTTGAGCAGCCGGTAGTTGCCGACGTGGGGCTGCTGCGGCTCCTCGGAGCTGCGAGATCGGACGCCGGTGCGGGCCGAGCGCGTGCTGATCTCCTGGCGTCCATTGCTGTGAGACGTGTGCTGCGGGGAGAAGACACATTATGCTGGTTATTGAACCGTACACGCTGTGAAACATCTACATGTATCAGCTGTGACTCATGTTGACCCGGTGTGATGTAACCGCTTAGACTCTGCAGGAAATAAACCGCTGATATTTATAGTTCTGCATCCAGACGAGGAAAGATTCTCTCCCACAGATGGCTGATAAACTCTGTGTTTTCCAGGCAGTTTCACCATTTCATCAACCCAATATCAGGCACAGTATTACATTAATATGCAGACACAATCAACACAGAACTGGAACTAACTCCTAGAGGATATCACATCTTTAGATCCAGTTTTCCTTCTTTTTTTATGCTTTAATTAAAGCACTATGAGTTGCCTTTGTGTTTAAAATGTGCTATACAAATAAACGTGCCTTTCCTTGACGATTAGTCGGTTAACCGTTTAATCATTTTGTCAATAAAATATCATAAAATAGTGAAAAGCATCCACGACAAGTTCCCAGAGTCCTCTGTGGCATCTTTAAAATACTTGTTTTGCCAAAACAACAGTTAAAACATCATATAGGACCACGAAAAGCTCGACATTTTCCAATTTTATCCAACCCTTTTGCATTATTTTCTTGAAAAATTACTTAAAGCTGCAGTGGGTAGAAATGGAGCAAATATGATTAAAAAAATATTTTTTATATGTAATTTTTTCCTTCTTTAATCCATTATGCACTTCGAATTGCATTTGAAATGTGCCACACAAATAAACTTGTCTTTCCTTGACGATTAATCAATTAACTGTTCAATCATTTTGTCAATTAAATATTTAAAAGAACAGTGAAAAGCATCAAGTTCCCAGAGTCCTCTGTGACGTCTTTAAAATGTTTGTTTTGACAAAACAACAGTTAAAACATCATATTCGACCAAGAAAAGCTTAAAATCCTTGCATTTAACAGACTAAAAACAGTTTATATTTCGCATTATTTTCTTGAAAAGATATTTAAACGATTGAATCCATTATCAGTTCTGTTGTAGATGAATCTTTTGTTTTGTTTCAGCTCTAAAATAAATAATTTTATCTGCAAACTGTTGAATAAACACTGGTAACATTTATATGAACTTAAATCCTAATGAAGACAAACTGATTATCAATTTAGGAACATTTTCTGCTGCTTACGGATGATTGTTTTATTAAAATCAGCTAGAAATGTCCCACCCAGAAAGCACTGAAGAGACTCGTCCAGACGCTGGATCCCACATATTAATGAAAGTCACGTTCACTGACAACTAAATGGAAAAAATGTGACCAGGTTGAAGAGCAGAGATCTTTATCTTTATCTCAGCTCGAGGACAGATGTTTTTTTTTGTTTCAAATATCTCTGCCTCATTTATTAGTCCTGCGATATGCTATCATAACAGAAGATTTTGTGTATTTTATTTTTCTATTTTGTATATTTGTATTAGATTTTATTGTAGAATTATTGTGTTTTTAAATGTTGCTCCAAAGTGTATTTTTTGTCCAATGTAAAGTGCCTTTAAGTGCCTCTATGTTTGAAAGGTGATATAAAATAAACTACAAAAAAACAGGATGTACAGCCGAACATGAAGCAACAAATAAAGGGTTTAAAAAAGGTCAATCCATAACAGCAGTCTGGTTCAAATACTGTTACGACACTATTGTTCTGCTTTACACCAAGAAAGGTGTTCAGCAGAGTTGGTAAACCACACAGATCTCGATGCATCTCGTCTCGTTTAGGGATGCAACCGACGGCTATCTTCATTGTTGATTAATCTGTCGATTACATTCTCGATTAATCTATTAGTTGTTTGGTCTATAACATGTTGATCAGTGTTTCCCAAAGCCCAAGGAGACGTCCTCAAATGTCTTCTTTTGTCCACAACTCAAAGATATTCAGTTTACTGTCATAGAGGAGTAAGAAGCTGGAATCAGAAAACCCATTTTCATTCACATATCTGGAGGTCAGAGGTCAAGGGACCCCTTTGAAAATGGACATGACAGTTTTTCCTCGCCAAAATTTAGCATAAGTTTGGAGCGTTATTTAACCTCCTTCGTGACAACCTAGTATGACATGGTTGGTACCGATGGATTCTTTAGGTTTTCTAGTTTCATATGATACTAGTATCTTCACTGGCTTTAGTTGCGTTAATGCGTTAAAGAAATTAGTGACGTTAAAACGAATTTGCGTTAAACTTGACAGCCTTAATTGTATTGTTTGAGTCTGTAAAAAGACGTTAAAGGAATATATTCAGAGGTAAAAATGCAATCTTCACACTAAACGTTCAGTAAACCCAATGAACTCTGGTTTACATCTTCCAACACGCAATCAAAGATTAACCGCTCAGCGCAGGAAGAGGTCTGCTGTGGTGATTTTGTGGCTCACAGCGTCTGACAGCACCACCAATGGAGGGATTGATTTTTTTTTTGGGTGCTGAGTTCAAAAGCACCCCCGTTCTGTGTCCCAGCAGGGACAGGACGGATAGATAGATAGATAGATAGATAGATAGATAGAGATACTCGGTGCGGCCTCAGTATCGACTGTCGGACCGATGCCTCATTAACAGCGGCGGTGCCCTCTGCCCATCCCCAACCTAACTGACCCCATTCACCCTGCAGACAATGAACGGGACAATGATAGAGGAGGGGAAATGAATAACAAGAGTTTACACTTTCATGCAAACATGGAATTGTATACAAAACCAGATGAGCAAGAAACATTATCTCTACTTTATGTTTGGGCACCAATCCAATTAAAAAGACTTATAGTTGTCACATTACTAAATCTAGAAGATATTACAGCTAAAATAAGGCTTACCATGGAAAATAAAGTTACTATTTGGTAGGACAAAGTCACAATAAACCAAAATAAGGCCACTTTAAACTCTCCACAAAGCAGCAAACACACTTTAAGTCAGTAAAGGAATATTTGAGGCCTTCTACAGTGATAGCAGGGGAGATAAAAATAGGATAAGGTCACTGTTGAATACCACAGACACGCCACAAAAAAAGCCTTGAACGGTTTTCCCCCTTTCCAACATCATCTGCTTATCATAAACGAACACAGAAATAAAGTTGTTTTATCCATTTTTCCATCTAACAACTACTTCCTGTAAGAAAAAAAAAAAAAGACAAAACGTCCCGGTTTTAATTTGCCCCTTTCCTTTTCGGTGGTTACTCACGAGGCTGCGGTGTCTCCTGGCGGCCTGCGAGCCCGTCATGTTTCAACAGGAAACGCACGGATGATGATGATTCCCATAGAGATTCCCACTACACCAGATTTTCCCCAACTCAGAGCCCAGATAACCACAGAGACAAGAGACCGAGACCGGGCGGGGTGGGGGGACGCACTGATCCCGGTCAAGCCCGCTACAGGCAGACGCACCGAAACCAGAAGCCGGGTCAGCGTCCTTTCAGATTAAAAGTCGGCTGCTTTCACAGCGTTGGGAAGTTAAGAGGTTGTCTTAATCACATTCACAGTGGTGGAAAGCAACTAAAAACATCTACTCAAGTACTTTATTTAAGTACAATTAAGAGGTACTTGTACTTTACTTGAGTATTTACATTTTCTGCTACTTTGTACTTCTACTCCACCACATCTCAGACGGAAATGTTGTATTTTTTACTCCATTAAACGATTAGTTGTTTGGTTTATAAAATGGTGAAAAGTGTCGATCAGTGTTTCCCAAAACCCAAGATGACGTCCTCAAATGTCTTGTTTTGTCTACAACTCAAAAGATATTCAGTTTACCGTCATATAGGAGGAAAGAAACCAGAAAATATTCACATTTAAGAAGCTGGAATCAGAAAATGTTGACTTTTTTTTTCTCAAAAAACTACTCAAACATATAAACCGATTATCAAAATAGTTGGTGATCAATTTAAAAGTTGTCAACTATTCAATTAATCGGCTCTAAAGCTAGAGTGAAGGAGGCTAAATAACAGCCAGCTGGAGGGTGTGAGCGACACACGGCAGGCTGGGGAGTCCCGCATACGAGGCGGTGCGCCGCGACCGGCTCTAGGTCAGCTTGGAAAGGCTCGGGGCGAAGGTGCTTCCCAGGGCCGTTGCCAAAGTGTTACCGGGGCGGGGTGTCACCGGGGCGGGCTGTCACCGGGGCGGGCTGTCTTTAGTGCGCCCCAACCGCGTCGTGCCCCCAGGGCGGGTCTCAGCCCACGTAAAAGGTGCCAGGGGTCTGCGGCGATGTCTGCAACCCACCCGACTCGTCTTGAAACACGGACCAAGGAGTCTAACACACGTGCAAGTCAGAGGGTGCAAGCAAAACCCCAAGGCGCAATGAAAGTGAGGGCCGGCGCATGTCAGCTGAGGTGGGATCCCGGCCCAGCGGGGTCGAGCGCACCACCGGCCCGTCTCGCCCGCACCATCTGGGAGGTAGAGCCTGAGCGCATGCGATAGGACCCGAAAGATGGTGACGAGAGGTGAACGTCACGCTGCCGTAAAGTGGTATCGGAGCCGTTTTGCGAGTACATGAGCACAGTATCGGACCCGATACCGGTATTGGTGTATCCCTAATGGGTACCCACGAGTCTCCCCTTTACAGACATGCCCACTTTATGATAATCACATGCAGTTTGGGACAAGTCATAGTCAAGTCAGCACACTGACACACTGACAGCTGTTGTTGCCTGTTGGGCTGCAGTTTGCCATGTTATGATTGGAGCATAAGAAGAAGAAGAAGAAGAAGCAAATTCTCACTTTTGAGAACCTGAACCATCAAATGTTTTTCCACTTTTGTTTGACAAATGACTGAATGATTAATCACTTAAAATAACTGAAAAATACATTTTTGATCAACTAATGAATTGATTGTTGTTTCTTCTGTTTCAGTTATTGCTTCTGCTGGTTTCCAGTCATCTTTTTGCAGCTACTGAAATGTCCTTATTTCCCTGCAGAGATCAATAAAATGTCCCCACATCTCATCGCCCCTCAGTGCTCTTGTTTGTGCAGGAGAAGTCTTATCTCCAGCTGCGATGAGTCATGAGATTCTGATGATTTCACACATAGACGTTACGTCTGGCTGCACTTACACATATCCAATGATATGGGGAGAAATAAATAAAAGGAATATATGATGCAACGATATGGAGATAAGGGGAGTTATGAATTTATATAACCCACTGAATTCATGTCAAACTGAGAAAAAAAACTGCTCACAAAGATTAAGTATGGATTATAGCATTGAGAGAAAGAACAAAGCAGCTATAGAAAGAGTAGATTAAGTACAATGAAGAAAAATGTGCAGCTTACAGGTAGATCAAGACAAGAAAATATGTACAGTGGCTCACTTTTCTCTGTTTCCTGTCAAAACAATTAATGTTCTGCAGCATTGACAGAATTAATTGATTAACTGAGTCAATTTTGAACACCACTTAATCATGTAAGGCATTTATCAAGCTAAAATACCAATTATTTGCTGGTTTCAGCGTCTCAACTGTAAAGATTTTCTGCTTGTCTCGGTTAGTATAGGTGTAAATGAAATATCTTTAGAGTTGGACTATTGGTTGGGACTAAAAAACATCACCATGGACTCTGAAACTTGACTATTTTCTGACACCTTGTAGCCTAAATAGTTACATTTATCAACAACAACAAAATAATCAACACAATCAAATTAATCTGCAACAATGTTAATGATCAGTTAATCACCAAGTCATTTACAGAGCTATAATGGCAAACATTTACTGGTTGCTGCTTCTTAAATACTGTTTTCTATCATTATAAAAACAAATAACTGAGTTTGGGAAATTTGAAGACATCACATTGGGATGTTCGGAGATTTTTAATCTCACTGTGGACACAATTTAGAGCTTAAACAATTAGTTCTTTTGACAGAAAATGAATAAAAACTAACTTTAGTACGTTGATTAATTGTTGAAGTCATTTATAAAGTAAAAATAATTAACATCTTCCAGTTCCAGCTTGTCAAATGTGAGGATTTTCTGTGTTTTATATCATTGTTGTTTGAATATCTTCAAGATTTTGGACAATTTGTTAGAGAGAAAAACAACAATTTAAAGGTGTCGCCTACAATTTTGGAAAACAGTAAGACATTTTCTAAATAATAAATAAATTACTCAATAATGAATATAGAAGTTGCACTTCGAATGAAACTAATGGAAATAACACTGACAGATTCTGAAAATAATTTTTAGTAGCAGCCCTGATTTGTTTTTGTTTGTTTTTTTGCCAGAAAAAGTGATGCATTTTAGCTCCTTTGGTTAATACATTTTTATTTTATATATTTATAAAATATGTATGCTTAAAAACCTAGAAAATAATAAAAATAAATTAATTGTTTAATGATTAAAACAATGCCATGTTGCCTTTAACACAAACTGGAGATTAGTTTAATTTTGAAAATCCCGACCGGAAGCTACATTATCGCTACCTTGACAACGCTCTTGATTCTCTTTGGTCACGAGGAGGCGGGACTTATGAGGACTAATGAGGGGATCTGAATGGTTGAAACCTTTGAGTGACAGATGGGAGAGCCAATAGCGAGCCTGGACAGCAACTACTGTTGCCTGCCAGAAATCAGCAGGCAAAGTACTGTAGTTTAGTTGGTGGTTGGGCCTAAATATCCCTAATTATACATTTAAACTCATCACAAAAATATAGTTTACATGCAAATTCACATTCATACACAAATTACTTAAAATTCTTCTTAAAATCACAATTTTCTCTAAATATTTGTCACATATATCACTGCAAATGTACTATCTTGATGTCATGTGTTCTGTTTGAGTTGCCTTCTTTTCAAAAATAAATTACATTTCTGAACTATATTTCCTGATAATCCTAATAATATTTAACATTTCTACCAGTTTTTTAATATTATATATATATA